>VDFB02281492.1:670861372-670912824 GCA_007258455.2 Sequoia sempervirens
TCTTCCTCCCTCTCTCTCCCATGCTCTCCCACCCTAAACCATCTCCACTTTCTCACTCTCAACCAGCCTCTCACACCCTCTCCCACCCTCTCCAACTCTCTCCCACTCTCTTCCACTCTCTCCTCCCTCTCTTCCACCCTATGTCCCACTCTCCCACTCTCCCACACTCTCCCACACTCTGTCCCACTCTCCCACACTCTCTCCCACTCTCTCCCACTCTCCCACTCTCTCATACTCTCTCACACACTCTCCCACTCTCTCTCCCACCCTCCCACACTCTCTCCTACCCTCCCACACTCTCTCCTACACTCTCTCCCACCTACTCTCCCATAAGCATAAATACGTACATATAGGCATACGTACATGACACACCATCATACATATACATACAAACATATGAACAAACATTCAATAAAGTGGCATTTAACTAAAGGAAGACATAACACGAGCACGCTATGTGTTGCTAGACATGCTCCCCGAAGAAACAAAAAATGTCAAAACTAGCACATAATGCGAGCATGTTATAATGCACCCACATTATATTTTGCATTGGGAATCCCCAAACCTTAGCTTTGGTATTTGCCTTGGAATACCAACCCAAAGGCTTGGAGGACATTCCCAATGACCAAAGATGTGTTTATTCAAAATTCTACAAGTTTTCACATAATCAGATTCATGCTCACCCTTAGGATTGCATCTAGTTCAATATCAACAAAATTGAACACATGGGTAATGTTAAGTTCTCTCATAGCTTTCCAATGATGTAATTTTTCACTTTTTGACAATGCTAGGCCTTTCATCCATAATTTTTTTTGTTTGTATGTCTATTTTTTGTCAAAAAGCAGTGTTTGGTGTTTTTTTCATTATAAATTAACCGTTTATCGAAATTTCAAATAAATTACATTTTTAGAAACTAGAATCCATTCTACAATTTTTTTTTTTTAAAAAAAATCTATTACTTTCCAAAATTTGTAGGGGGAGCACAGCCAAAATTCTACTTTTTAGGAAGTTCCCACTTAGAAAATTAGTAAAAAATGAAATATTCATTAAAAAATTATCAGAAAAATCGTACATCAACTAGATATTGTTAGCTAACTTTTGACCATAGTGATTTTAAAAATACTACAAAAATGTTCACCATGCTAGGGTCGTACAAGAGTTGCTATGTTATGTTTTTCTGACAAATACAATAGCAATTTTTGTACATTCCTATTTTGAATCCCTTAATCTCAACCATTTTCAAAATAAATTAGTAGTTTAGAAAGTAGACTCAGAGCACTTCGATCCTTGTTTTTGTTCCATCTCAAAATTTTGAGTGTAGTTATCCTCAATTTCATGTCCAAGGTTAGTATTTCCTGATTTTAGGAAAAAAATGGCCACTTAAGCCCCCTTTTTGGGAACCATCTTGGTGCACTTACCCAAAATTGAGAAGTGTCTATACATCAAAAAGCTAGCCTTGATGGCTACTACCCTCTTTGTCCTACCTCTCAGGTTAATCCTCTATTCACAGCCATGCATAATTCCACTGCAAATAATCAGGATGTCTTAGTGCCACTGGTACATCACAATGATAATGTTTTTTATAATACGCAACCTCTATAACTACCTCCCAGTACAACCTCGATGAAGCTGTTTGATGATGATTGGCCACCATCATAGCCTCAATCTGTTGGCATCGGGAAACCTCTTGATCTCTCTCTCCAATCATGAGCTATACCCGCTGTAGCACCTGATCTCTCTTGGCCATGAGGGCAACCACCTACTATCATGCCTGGTCTCACTTAGCAATAATACCCAAAATCTATTCGCGGGCATGATCCTGCTCACTAGTCAATGTGTGCAACTACTGCTGCAACTATTGTATCTATGCGTGCCTTGCATCTAGTGGTGGTGGTGGCGGTCCTGCCTGTTGTTGTACCACTGGAGGATACTGAGGAGGCTATTGTCTTATTGGAGGAGTCCATGGAACCTGACCATCCTGGCCATCTTGGCCACCCTGTCCTCTGCCTCTCGCCTCTACCTATGGGTCTCCCTCGCGGAGGAGCACCCATTGGATCTGTCAGTTGTTGGGGAGGAACAAACCAAGCATCATATGCAGGCGTAGTCTAATCTACTGCCTGTCCCTAATTATAGGCTCAGGGCTGAGCCACAAACTATCTAAAGCTCTCAACTGCCTCAAGAGCTAGAATAGTTGAATGCAGCCAAGGTGGGAGGATCCAGTTAAGGACTATTCAAACTTGTAGCCTAGACTATGATCACATAGATATGCAAAAGGATTTTAATGGTTAATCCACATAATGATAAAAGACATTCATGAACACAAGACACAAGATATATCTTGGGAAAACCCTAATAGGGAAAAACCCAACCTTCAAAGTTCATCCACACTATCTTACATCTCAAGACACATTACAAATGCCTCACAGGCTTACAAGATCTAGGCCACAACCTAGGATTAAAAATAATTCATATAACAACAATTTTTTAATTGACTTCTTTTCCTGCTCCACACATTCTCTGCTTTGAGATCCTTTTGGATCATAATACTTCATCATTGTCCTTCATTCTTCACATTGTCAAGCACCTTGTCGATCTCTTCGTCTTCTGCTCTCACAACAAGTCCTCTCACTTCTATGTATATCATCCATAGATCATCCAACTCTCAACATGTTGGCCCAATTACAACAACTAGAAATATTACATGCCAACTCAGATAGGTCAGCCAAAAAAATAATGATTAACCTATTAGAGTAAAGGTTTGAACTTAATTATGTTAATTAAGTTACTTTTATTCCTCTCTTAAGATTTCACTTTAGTTTGTATATTGTGACATTTAATAATTATATTAATTATTAAATTTCTACCTATTAGGGTTATTTTTAGGTTTGCATGATCTCATTTCTTAAGGATTGATCCATTGTATATTTTTCATTCTATTGTTCTATTAATACATCTTTCATATTACAGAGCTTAAAACCCTCTCTTGCTTTTTTCTCCATTCTCTTCCCTGATAGGTATCTCTTTGCATGTAGGTGTTCTTAGACTCTAAAGTTGGTTTTGACAACTTCTACATGGTATCAGAGTGCGGACCTGTTGCTGCAGGTTCTTATTTTTGAAGATCTTTGGAGCTTTAACTGCCCTGTTTCTCTTCTCGTGGGTATGCAAATATAGATTGGGAAAAGCTAAACAAGAGGAAAAGGATGAAGATTTAGACTTTCCGGCTGGCTTATCTATGCGTTACTCATTCCAAGAATTGCAAAATGCCACCAGTGACTTCAGCATGAGGCTGAGCGTTCAGCATGAGGCTGGGCGGTAGAGGATTCGGTTCAGTCTACGACGGCATTCTGGGGGATGGTACAAAGATTGCAGTGAAGCGGCTTGACGGAGCAGGACAAGGCTCCAGAGAGTTCCGTGCAGAAGTGGAAATGCTGGGGTACATTCATCATGTTAATTTGGTGAGACTGGAGGGCTTTTGTGTAGAAAAGTCCCATCGAATACTTGTATACGAGTATCTACCTTATGGTTCTCTGGATAAATGAATATTTCCCAAGGAAAACCGTCAGCATGCTCTAGACTGGAAGACCAGATCCAAAGTGATTCTTCACATAGCACGAGGATTAGCATACTTGCACGAAGAGTGTCGAGAACAAATTATTCATTTCGACATCAAGCCCCAGAACATTCTTCTAGACGAAAACTTCAATGCATAGGTTTCAGATTTTGGTCTGGCAAAGCTGATTAACGGAGAACAGAGTGAAGTGATAACCATGTTGAGAGGAACGCCTTGTTACATGGCACCTGAGTTATTGGGCATGCATTTCATTGAGAAAGCAGACATATATAGCTTTGGCGTTATGCTGGTAGAAATTGTGAGCGGAAAGAGAAGCAGAGAGCTAACAACACCAAGCTATTGGTTGTTTTCAGTCTTACAAAGCAAAGCAGAGGAAGGGAGATTAATGGATTTAGCAGATTCTAAAATCAAAGATGAAGGGATTGGTGTAGAACAGGAGGCAACAAAACTGCTGGCAATGGGCATATCTTGTATACAGTATGATTTTACATCGAGGCCGGCAATGTCGACTGTGTTAAAGGCACTGGAGAATACGACCGAGATGGACTATGTCCCTTCTGAGTTTACAGGCACGCCGATTCAGCCGTTGCTTTTCATTGGGAAATTTAATGACATGGCACTCTCCTATGGGCCTTTGCCATCTGAATTATCCGAACCCAGATGATATTTTCCTTGTCTTTCATAGTCGAAATGAATACCTAACAAAAGTGCTTTTCTGCGTTGCATGATGAAAAATGAGTATTTTAAGGAATATTTATGAATTTTGTAACCTGTACAGATAAGCTCTGGAATTTTCCTAATAAAAAGTAGTAGAATATTATAATAAATATATATTGGTATTTTGGCATAAAATGTCTGTATGATGGTCAACCGACGTCAAGGTTAAATAAGCAAAGATATGAATCAAATTATGAGGTTAACCATCATACTTCAAGAATAAATAGCTATATCGGCCTTAATTAATGAATATAATAGTTGTGAGGTGGCATGCGTCGTAGGGTAGTTTATCTTTATTTAACATAGCTATGATAAATTAAATGCCTTATCTTTATTTTTTGTTTTGTTCTTAATTATATCGGAGATATAATTACAATGAGAGTTAGCTGGAGTGTTAATAAATAAAAATAATTTTGAAATTATCTTTTATATAAATTTTCTTAAAAATAAGTACATGTTAGTTAATTTTACAAAATCAATCTTACGCATCATTCTAAGCACACAAAATTCCAAATGCATATATCTCCAAGTACATGAAAAATGGCTTCTAAAAGACTCTTTTCAATTTTCACCCTTCATCAAGATTTGATCAAATCACCACTCTCCATCTCTTCCCAAACCCTGTCCTTATCATGTGCACCAATCACATGATGACATTTGTCATTATCTTATTATTTCATGCATATGGGTCAATTGCATCCCTTCATTGAACAAGATTTCATCCCATCCATACATCACCCATATCCAAAATCTATAAAATGACCAATCTACTAGCAAATTTAAAGAATATAAATCAGATGCAACATCATTATATTGGATTTAACAACTAACATTCATCTTCAACAATCAACCAATCATCTTGAGCTCAACACTTTGGTCAATAAGGTATTGTTTGGTAAGAAGGTATTTCCTTTTTGTCACTTGTTTTCATTTCTTTTCTCTATTGAAGGTGTAGCTAGGTATTTAGTAGGAACCTTGTTCTATGTTTGTTTCCTATTGTTTTCTTTTATGTTTTAGTTTTCATGGACTTAACCAATCTCTATAATACCTCCATCACACTCCAATTTTTTGTATGTCCACTACTAAATTTGTCCACCACTCTCTTGAGTGTCTAATTAGGACAATATAATCTATCACCGTGCTTAACTAAATCAATGACAAACAAATAGATATTTTCGTTAACTAACTCAACAAGCACTATTATAATATTATGCATGCTTACTTCTACAATGATGAATTGATTCCAAATCACACTGACACAAAATTTCCACACATCCTGTTGAATTTGAACGTATCATTACACTCTTTTTTGTCAACTGAAAGATTTTCCAAATTTCTCTAAATACACCCATTACAACTCTTAACAATACACAGTCGTGTTATAAATGTTTTAATATTACAAATGCTCATTTAATTACCATGTCAGGTTATTAATGTTTTAATATGACTTGTACTTTAGAAGGTAATGGGTACACATGTAATTTGAATGAAATTTATAGGAGATTCAAATACTCCAACTTCTTCTACGACCATGGTCCATGCCAAGTGAAAAAGTTCGTGGCAGAATCATCAACACACAGGACAAAATTAACAAGTTATTTGTTGGGGTTTGCGTATAAGCACATGAATCTTCCCAGGAGTTGTTGAAAGCCATGTTATCACTTACTAAATAAAGCTATAAAAATGACAAAAATGTTTAACAGGAAAGGTGCCCAATACCAAACTCAAAGGCTATGCCATAATGTCATTCGTTTTCAGAAAACGGATTTCCTAGTCATCCGTAATATAAGATTGTCGGAGTGTATGTAGATAAAAGCTCTGGAAGTGGGCTCCTTATTCAGTCACGATTATGAGCATTTGGTTCACGGGGCAATTGAGCATTGTGTTGACAAATCATGCTTTTCATTCAATTGTAACTTTGCATATATCTCATGATATCTGTGTGATCATTCGTCATGAAAGTGTAACGCATGAATGTGAGATACGGAAGTGACCGCCATTGTTGTTTCAGGAAAGCTCCTTCTCAGGTATAGCCATGGGAAAGAATGAAAGCAGCGATAAGGATGACATTGTTAAGGTAGTGGCGATCGTTCTTGCTTTCCTCTGCTCTGCATTACTGTTGTGGACTTCTGGTACCCCGATCTGGTTGGTAGACAACCAGTCCTTAAGCAGTCTACCTTTCTCAATTGTGGAGAGCAACAAGAGCAACAACCATTCAGAGGATTTAACTATGTCGCAAAGGTACTATGATATTTTTATGGGTAGTTGGGTTTATGATGAATCATACGATCTGTATTCAGCAGATCAGTGCCCATACTCTAGCCCGGCTTTCAACTGTCAGAAGAATGGCAGGAAGGATTCTAAATACAAGAAATGGCGATGGAAGCCCCTTGACTGTGATATTCCCAGGTATCATCGCCACATATGTCTTAACTGTCAGAGCTATTTTTTTTCCCAAAATTTCAATTTGAATGTGATTTGTTCAACCTCCATATGACAGTTAGGCATATTTGGGATTTATGCTAAGTGTAGAAAGTGAAATGTCAGCTGCTTTTGAGAGTAAACAGCAGGTTTGTTGCAGTCTTATATAAATAACTCTGTGTATTGACTACATCGTTTTTAAGTAGTTTAATCTATTTGCACCCATCTTCTGATTGGTAAGACTTGTTATCCAGAATGTTTCTATATTTCTTTTTCCAAGTTTCAAATCAGTGATCTATCATCAGAAAGAGAATAAGATTATTACAATATTTACACGAAAACCATTATGAAATAAAAACAAGAGAACAAATTTTGATGGGTTGATTACATCACACTGGTTAACTAATCCAAGACACTGCCACAACAGAATCACAGCAAAACCAAGACACCATGCCTTAAAAGACCATTTCTTTGGAGTTGTTATATTGGGTAGAGTATAAAATTTTACTGCCTTATAACATAGTATTTGCTATGGGCTTTTTGTCTAAATGCAGATCAAAATAAACATGTTACAAGCCAATGCTTGACTTGTTCTTGATGCAGGTTCAATGCATCTGACTTGCTGAAGAGGCTGAGGGGCAAAAGACTGGTCTATGTGGGTGACTCTATCAGTCACAGTCAGTGGGAGTCCATGGTTTTCCTTCTCACCCAGAGTCATGGTCATGGACAAGGGCACTCCTCTGTCACCACCTTTCATCAAGGAGGCACTGTTGGTTATCTCTTGAAGTACTATAATTGTTCCATAGAGTTCTCATGGTCTCCATTTCTGGTGAGGCAACACAACGCCCCTGCTAAAGAAACTTTACAAATTGACACCATAGACGAGGAAGCCTCACTATGGAAGACTGCAGATATACTTGTATTCAGCACAGGCCATTGGTGGACTCATCCGCTGCCTTTGGCAGGGTAAAACCACTTAAGCTCGACTCTCCTGTAAAATCATACAGTACTTTATAGACCGCATTTTTTACATTTGTAATGAATTTTAATCACATCAAATAGTAGTTGTAATGTAATGTTCACAACTATACATAGGAAGAAGGTTTGAGATTTGTTCTATTTTCCATTTGAAAAGTATTCGCGAGTTAAGCTCGGCTGATCATAAGGCGTACCATCAAACTAATAATATTATGGACACTTTACAGGAAGGATTATTATGAGGAAGGTGGGTTCCTCCATCCCCACATGGAGGAGAGCGTAGCTTTTGAAAAAGCACTAAAGACATGGGCTAGATGGGTGGATACCAACATTGATCCTTTCTACACCCAAGTTTTTTTTCAAACCTACTCCCCAGTGCACTTCAAGTAACGTTGAGTTCTCTATACCTCCTATTCATTTGAAAAAATATGTATTTGTTATTAAAAACATGAATTTTCTACAGTTTCTGAATTTGACTGTCAAATTTGATCACATTCTATGATCCATCATCAGAAAGAATAGATAGCATGAGAATTATTTACTTTCTTCATCCTTATGATAGATCACAAAATGAAATGTTGACGTACCAAAATTCACACAAACAAATTATAAAACATATTCATTATGTTCAACTACTAAAAACATGTTGATCATGTTCAACTATTTCATCTAGGCATTGAACAGTTTTTATTATCGTCACTCTATACTAAAATGTAGTTTGTACTTTCTACTGCAGTGGGAAGATGTGGGGAAAAAGGGAAGGGGGAGGATGTTTCAAAGAGACAGAGCCCATAGCTAAGCTGGAGGAGGAACAAGTAAAAATAGATCCAGACATGAAGAGAGTATTGACAATGGGAAATATCATCCAAGAAATGAAAAGTAGAGTGAAACTGGTAAATATAACATGGATGTCAATGCACAGGAAAGATGCACATACATCTGTGTATAATAAAAGAGATGAGAATAGGACTGAATCTGATTGTTCAAAGGCAGATTGCAGTCACTGGTGTCTCCCTGGTTTACCAGATGTATGGAACCATCTACTATCTGTTCTCATTATCTAACAACCCATTATACTGGAGAAAATAGGTATTTTTCGATTGAAATTATAGTATTCAATGTTGACGATATGCAGGGTAATCTGCTCACTATTTTGTCAACTGAAATAATGGTGTCGGATGTTAGCTCCACAATGTTATCTGCAATGTCCATGGTCCCATGTCTGTCCCATGTACATTTCAATGGCGTACAATTTTTAAGAGATTTTCTATGGAGTAGGTTTGTCGATTAAAGGCATCCTCGTCATGAAGAAAACTTCTCCTTAACAACTCTAGACTTTCTTGCTTGGAATATTCCTTCTTGTATTTATGTTTCTTTAAAAGAAGGAAACAATATAGCGGGAAAGCCATGTTACCATGTACGAAAAATATAATTATAGTACCTACAATGTCAATTATAAATTATGAGACTCCAATGAGACACTTAGCAGGTTTATGTACGCTATTTATATTTATATTTAATGAAAACATTTATTACATCTGATCAAATATTTAATTAGATTTTTTCAATACACATGGTAAAATGTTAATTTTTGGTTAGTTTTTTCATATATCTTGATGAAAGCATTTTAATGTCATAATATATTGACAAGTGGAATGTTTTTTATATTACACTCACAATCTTATATTTAGTTATGTTTATTCATTCCAATACATTTTTATTTTATTGTTGTTCGCAAAGATTTTCATGTATACATTCCCCACCTTAAAATTATTGACTTATCCTTATAGATAAGTATGGACAAGTACTACCAAGTCAACCCCATTGAGCACAATAATGATTCTTAAATCTCAACATTGAATTCAAAGTCAAAATCTCTTGCCTCCTACTAACCATTGTGAGATAGTCTAGTACACATTTTATGTGACATATTGCTACATATTAGTTTTTAAAGACATTCATTTAGCACTAAAACAAAAAGAGGGATAGAGTTGGATAATAAATAGAACTTATTTACTTTCAAAATCAAGAACATTATAGGAATCAAATATACTTCACCATCATAATGACCACATGCATATCTGCAAATGTAGTTTTTAATCCTTATCACCACTAGAATATATCCTAGAAGAAAACTTCATTGTTATTGATATTTCCCTTCACTAAAATCCACTATTCTTGTATATCAAATCTCCATTTAATTAGTTCATTAGTATGAGAGAAAGCTTTATCTCCTTATCTCCTCCATTACATAATCAAACACCACTTTATCCTGACATCCTCCTAGGGTTATTTTGAAGCTACAAAACCTTATACACACTAAAAATACCCATACTCATGGATTACACATATCCTCATTTTTATGTGTTATTGTGAAGGATGAAACATACTAGAATAATTTTCTAAAATCTTAAAATATTCTATCTTCATTTAAATTTAGACATCATTTTCTTAGTACTTAGAGGTTATGTTAGTATTTAGTATTTTTTAAAGAACTAATGAAATTAGAGAAATTAGAAATGTAACCCTAAAAAGCTATATAAAAACCAAAGAAAATGACATGAGGATCTAAGGAGGACAGATGTGTCAGACACCCAAACACAAGCAGCCAAGAATTTAAAGTTGTAAGAATTTATTCAAATTCACTAGAAATTTTTATACAACTTTCCAAGTATAAATTTAAAATGTAAATTTCACATCAAGTAAAATTATAACCCTACATTATTTATGACTTGCACCTTAATTAATTTTAATTTCCATTATCTATTTCTTGTACCTTAATTAATTTTGATTTCCATTCCGATCTCTTCTATTCTTTGCAAGAAATCTAGAAAGATGTCTATTATTTTTGTACATTTTAATCGATTGGATTGACCTAATAGTCTAATGCATTAATATAAACAAATATTAATTAATGCCTAAAACACATTTAGTGTGGCTTGAATTTATCTTTTAGTAGCCCTTTGGTTCACCATTTTCGTTAATTCCATGAAAGGTAGATAAACATTTACTACTAGAAAAATTGGATTTCTTTATGGGGTTTCTAGGGTAATTTCTTGAGTTTTTGTGTTGGTTCATTTAACTTACAATATATTTATTTCTAAATTTAAATAATATTAATTTTTAAAATTATTATTGTTTTCTTAAACAAGGAGAAGAGTAGGACATAGCAATTTCACAGTTATAACAAAATTTTGTGAACTCATATGACCTAAAACACATAGCATTATCCACAACTAACTTTGCAAGAGTTTCAAACCATATGATGATGTTCTCCATTACAAAATCCATGACAACCTTGCTAGTTGCCTTCCTAGTTGGAATAGCCTCCACCCATTTGGTAAAATAGTCTATAGCCACTAAGATCTATCTATGACCACCACTAGATCTTTCACTAAACTCACAATAAAATTTATAGCCCATTGTTGTAAAGGGGTATCAACATTCAATGTTCTCAATGGTAAAGCACCATAAAACTTTAACCTTCTTGAATTTTTTTCGCAAGCATCTCACTTCCTTATCATTTTGTGTGTATCAGCAAACAAGGAGGGCCACCAATATCCATACCTTAGATTTTTATGAGTAGTGGTTTTAGCCATGTAGTGTCCTCTAGAATCTCCATTATGCATCTCTTCAAGAATTTTTGTAGCATGTTCTTCATTAACACACTTGAGTAGAACACCAACTTTGTCCCTCCAATAAAAACAACCTTGAATCATGATATCCTTTATGGCATATAATTTCAAGGCAATTTTCTAGTTGTTAGTCATGTGATCTAGGCTTGAGACAAATTTTGTAGGTAAAAAATGGCATCTTTAGACCATGGGGATAAACATCACATTCAAAAATCATTAAACCCTCCTCAACATTGTTTATCTGATTAGCTTCAAGATTAGACTTAGCCATGAGCCTAGATAATCCCTATCCTCTAACAAGTTTAGTGATCCAGATGTCAATATTAAAATTTTCAATCTTGTTTATCCATTTGCATCTCCTTTCAGCCACCTCCTACTATGTAAATATGTCATTGACTACTACATTGGAAACATATTCAATGACTATGGCTTCCACTAGATAAGCCTTGAAGTTTCTAGCTATCTTGACCAGTGTATATGCCTATTTTTCCACCATGTCATACTTGAGCTCCACAACCTATAAATATTTTCTAAAACAGGAAATGAGTTGTTCAAACCCCTCATTGTTCTTTTGTAGCAATATTGTAGCAATAGTATGAAATGAAACAAAAGAGAAAAGTTGGAACTTGGCTTTGAGAAATCAAGAAATTCCAACATAAAGGACTTTTTTTTTCTCGCTTTATGCTTTGAAATGTTTTTTTTCCAAAATTTCAAATTGAATGTGATTTCTTCAACCTCCACATAATAGTTAGGCATATTTGGGATTGATGTTAAGCATAGAAAGTAAAATGTTATCTATTGTTGAGAGTAAACAACAGGTATATGTTAGAGTTGAATACAAATAATTGAGTGTATTGACTAAATCGTTTTTAGTTGTTTAATCTATTTGCACCCAACTTCTGTTTGGTAAGACTTGTTTGCTATCTAGAAGGTTTTTATATTTGTTTTTCAGCAAGGTTATTGCAAGTTTCTAGGATGGGGATGACAGGGGATGGTGAGACGAGTCCCTAAGTTTCTAATTTTTTAGGCCAAATTTGGGGACAATAAGGGATGGCTATATAAAAATATAGGGAAATTATAAATATTCATATGATAACATGGATAAGGCATGCATAATATACATTATACAATATTAACATATCACATTTGTGTTCAACATTATCCCAATACTCAATACACATTCAAAATTAATGTACATGAATCATGAAACAACCTCCAAGTTATAATTTATAAACTTATATCAAAATTCCCAAAGGCTACATTGCTGCCATATAGTTTTAAGGTTTTCTATGAAAATCAAAATACAATATCATATGTCAATAATGAATACAAAATAAAAAAAAGATTAAGAGCATTGTTGCCCCTAATCATCTCTCATAATCACATCAAAATTAGAGTCATCCTGAGTCACTGCCATTGTGATGCTCCTCCTCAACCAACAAAAGCCCAACCAAAACCTCAGCTATCTCCTCCTCATCTACCTGGGTCATGTCCTCAAGATCAATATCCCACCGTAGAGCTAGAGTTTGTCGATACTCTAGAGTCTATCAATTCTGAAGCCGAAGAGCACTATGAAAAACCACTAGCTTCTCCACTCGTCTAGAGGTAATCTTGTTCCTCTTAAGGGAGTGGATAAAGCTATACATGGACCAATTCCTCTCTACAACCGAGGAACTAGCAACTTGTGCAAGAAGGTGAGTAGCAAGTGTCTTCAACTATGGTGTATCTTTCCCATGATAGGTCCACCATCCAATAGGGTTCGATTGAGCTAATATAGCTCTATCCAACCTCACTTATGGTTTACTCAAGTTTGGGCCATTAAGATTTGCAAAGTCTAGGAATTGTGTCTGAAGTAGTGAAGCCTGCTCTATTGGATAAATCTTTTCAATGGCTCATGTGAACCATCTAAAACCTTAGTGTCATCACATGGAGGCACCCTACCAGCTCTTGGTGCATACAATTTTGGATTTAGAGCAAAGGAAACCATATGAAGTGGTTTGTTCATTGTATTCCACCTTTGCGTCATAATGGGCCTAATGTGTTACTCATATAAATCCAAAGTGGGGTCTTTTGCCAAAATAACTTGCTTGATCTTCCCAAAGCATACTATCAAATGTATCATATATCTCTCCAAGATTAGGAGAGTCTGTATCAGCATATCTAATGACATCTACAAGAGGTGAGATGAAGGAGCAAATGTATTTGCAAAATGCAAACAAAAAGTTCAAAATAATTAGTTGACAAGTTAATTGACATGTTAGAAACTTTAAAATTTGGAACATTGGACAATAACATTAAAATATTAAAATTGGAAATTTAATATGAAAACCAATCATCTAATATGTCTTACCTCACATTGGCCCACCAATTGTCATCGAGAATCTTTTGTTTGATGGTCTTTCCTTGACCAGAACTTGTATTAGGCCATCTAGTTCACTCTGCATTGACCATCATCAGTTGTAGAGGCTCATGTACCTCAAGCATCCTCTCCAACAAGATCAAGTATGTGGCATATCTATATTCATTGATTCAATGATTCATTAAAAAATAAAAATTTTAAAAAAAATTAGATTATGAATACAAATTGAAAGTGAAACAAAATGAAGTAAATGACATACCTTGTCTCAACAGGTTAGATAAACTCCTTTGAAAATGTTTTGAAGAGAGCAAGTGAGGTGTGGTGATTGCAAATGAACATCTGAATATCTCTAGCTTCCACCACTGTTTGCTTCACCCAATATAACTTCCCTATGTCTTTCAATGCATTGTTCAATGCATGAACACAACATGGAGTCCAAAATATGTGCCTATAACAACCCTCCACCATCAACCCAACTGATTTGCACACACATGTTGAATTGGTGATCACCTGCACCACATTTGCAGCCCCAACCTCTTCTATGACTTCTTTCAAAATAGAAAAATGGAAGTTTGCATCCTTATGTCTCCTCGAACAATTTATGACTCTAAGAAAATAAAAATCAACTAGGCATGTGACTATGACATTGATGAGTGACCGATGTCTAACATCAGTCCACCCATATATCACTATAGATCACCTCATCCTTATCCGCATTTGCCTCGTTTCCTCCATTAATGAGTATGTGCAGGATCATCATGGAAAAAACAAGCCCTTAAGTGGCAAAAAATTCAGAAAAATTAGAGTTATGCAACTTGACATAAAAAATTGAATAAGTTATCTATATTATATCAAAAATATGTAAGAATAAAATCTATAGAAAATTGAATGTAGTTTCTAAACTACTAGGTTTGTTTTTTTTAAAAAAAATCTATTTGGTGAAAATTTGAAATTTCAATGTAGTGGTACTTAAATTTTAGGCAAAAAATAAGTAGGTGTATGTCTAACAACCCTAACCATAATAAAATGATAATATTTTTTTATAAGATTTTAGATTTAAGTAGAGGACTCATGCCCTGATGTGAACCATATTTTTTTGTAATTTTTTTCCAAGTTAATAATTAATTATGAATTTTTTATTATAACTTTTTAAAAAATATAAAAAATTGTTTGTTTGGCCACCCTAACTTGGTCAAAAATTCATGAAATTCAATTTTTCTTTTTTTAATCCTATAGTATGTGAAGCATAGAATGCGATGCATGTTTTGGATTCAAAAAATGTGATACTGTTTGAAAGCTATAGATGTTTTTCAATCAACATATCAATTAGGAATTTTGTCATAATTTGAATAGAAAAGGAATAATAATTACTTATTAAATTCAAAGTAAAGCATAATTTATATTGGTGGAAAGTTGAGAATATCCTTTAAAAATCCTTTTCGTTTCATCAATTTTGGTAAAAAAATAGTCGTCAGCCACATACCCTTCATATTGCCACTTATTGGCCCATCATGATCCTACACATATCCTATTAACACATTAACTTTTGAGTACTCTTTATCTAGGAGGGTGGTGCATAGCTTATGATCTCTAAGGGGTGTGAATGAAGGATGAATAGTGGATATGTCTTTCACCATTTGTTTGAAATAAGAGGAACAGGCCACATGAAATGGGATGGCATGGGAAAAAAATAATTTGGCAATGGAAGATTCAGTGGCTTCTTGTAATTGGTTATTAAACATGGACTCAACTAAAGCTACTTTCCCACTACCACTCACCTTCCTCTTTCCTCTTGAGGGAACTCCACAACTACCAGCCATGGAAGGAATAAGAATAGGCATAGATGATTTGTGAACTTGGGAAAGTAGGTGACCCCACCTTGGACCCCACCATCCAACTCCATTTGACTTTTTTGGCACTCTAAAAATAGTTCATTTGTCAATGCAAGACACACTCTAACTCCATGGACCATGCCTCACCCAAAAAATGAGACCTAACTCTTGTGTAGCTTCCCCTAAGTTCCTTTTCACAAACATGGAAAAACCACACCCTACTCCCCCCTGATTTTTTTTGTCTCTCACCCACAGGTGTAACATATCGAAGAAATGGGTTTTCCTTGTCTGATGGGTGTTTTGCATAGTCTTCCATGGTCTTGGTATTGGTTGTTGGAGGGCATTAGATTGGTTTTCTTTTTTGTCTACCACCACCCCAACCATTTTCCTTTCTAGTTTGTATTTCAACTTCACTATCACTCCCATCCTCACTGTTGCTCATGTTTTTATATTTATAATGCAAATTTCAAATGAAAATGCAAAAAAATAAAATCAGACTATATATGCTTGAGATTTTGCAAAAAAAAATTTAAAAAGGGAAAGGAAATGCATACCTCTTTGGTGGATTTTCACTCCCAACAACACTAATTTCAACCTCCTCTCCTCCTTCAAGCTGTTGCTCCTTCTCTGTCAATGGATGCAACTTCTTTTTCTCTCAAACCCTTAGCTGTTCAAACAAAAAAATGCATAAAATGAGGTTAGAGAGGCCTTTTTCTCCTAATAAAAGAGTCAAAACCAATGGGGCCCACATATGCCATGTAGGCAAGGGCCTTTTTATTTTTTTTGAGTTTTTTTTGCATTTTAAAAACACTTTAGCTGTGGGGGATGGCCAACCATCCCTAGGATGGTCAAGGGATGGCTTAGCCATCCCCTAGCCATGCTAGGATCTAGTCAGTTTCCCCCCATCTGGGCAACAGAGTCCCCCCATTATGGGGACTTTTCTTTTCTTTTTTTTGCAAAATAGGGGATGGTCCCCTACCATCCTCATGTCATCCCCCTATATTTGGGATATCCTAGAGACAAGGACGAGGAATTTTGGAGAGTGGATGCATCCCTGGGTTTCCCTATTTTTCAATGATCTATCATTTAAAAAAATATACGATTATCGCAATATACTCATAAAAACAATAGAACCAATTTTGATCTGCCACAATAGAATCATAGCTAAATGAAGACAGGTCATGCCTTTAAAGACCATTTATTTGCAGTTGTTATATTGGCTAGAGTAAAAAATTTTACTGCCTTATAACATTGTATTTACGATAGGATTTTTGTCTAGATGCAGATGAAGGAAAACATGTTACAAGCCAATGCTTGCCTAGTGTTTGATGTGGGTTCAATGCATCTGACTTGCTAAAGGGGAAAAATACTGGTCTATGTGGGAAAATCTACTAGTCATAGTCAATGGGAATTGATGGTTTTTCTTCTCACCTAGAGTCATGGTCATGGACAAGGGAACTCCTTTGTCACCACCTTTCATCAAGAAGGCACTGTTGGTTATCTCTTGAAGGAGTATAATTGTTCCATAGAGTTCTCATAGTCTCCATTTCTGGTGAGGCAACACAACACCCCTGCTAAAGAAACTTTGCAAAATTGACACCATAGACGAGGAAGCCTCAATCTGGAAGACCGCAAATATTCTTGTATTTAGCATAGGCCATTGGTGGACTCATCCATGTTGATGTTTATTGGGAAGTGTCGGTTGCATCTTCCAATTCAGATCAAAGCAATTAAATTATAGTCTATTGGCTATTTAATTGGTGAAGAAAGATTTCATGATTGGGCCACATCACTTGCTAAATATAAATTAATATTTAAATGAGGCACGCTTATTCTTGGAGGCATGATTCTTTATGAAGGCCGACTTATTGTTTGTAAAGACATGCCTCTTGCTTGAGGCCGGCATGATGATATTGAAAGGTCGTGTCTCCTTCCATCCATTATGTATATATTACCATTCCTTTCTCTCATTTGATTATTCACTCATTCACATTCATCTCATTGATAACTAGTGCAAAGTTAAATTCTAAGTGCGAATTGTTTAGATCGACATTTGTGGAGAAGTGTGAATCATCTAAGAGGTAGTGATTTCTGTAGAAGTGTGTCTTGTTATCATTTAGTGAATTACTTCATTCTATTGTTGTGTTTGCATCATTTTGTGGTGCCTCTTATTGGCCTTCATATCGGCCTTTGTAAAGAAGACATTTGTGTCTACATTTCAATATATAAGTGATATATTATTGTTGGGTTTTTCTCCCTCAAGAGGAGGGTTTTCCCAAGGTATTTGCTATGTTATTATTGTATGATTTTGAATTAAATTCTATGCATTAAATATGACCATAAAATAACATGGTATCAAAGCAGGTTTGAGGAGGTCGTGATCAAATTTGTCCTTACAACAATACTCTATTCTCTTATTTATATTTCTTTTTCTATCTATACTTTAGTCAAGATGGTGAATGGGCTTAAAATTGAGGATAGACTCAAGGGTGCATCCAACTTCACATCATGGAGATTCAGGATCATCCTTACCTTGCAAGAGAATGACTTGGGTGAGTTTGTGGAGTCCAATGTTCCTAAAACTAAGGAGGAAGAAGAGAAGTTGCAGTAGAAGAATAAAGATATCGAGTAAATGAATTGTTGGCTGATTTTGTTAAGGATCATATCATTTGTATTGTCTCTAAGTTGAAGATGACAAGATACATGTTTAAAACATTGGAAGAAATGTACAAAATTAACAATACTAGCTAGGCACTTGCACTAAAGCAACAACTACACCATGTGAAAATGGTGAAAGGAGAATCAGTGATTTCCTACTTCATTAGGATTTCAAATTTGAGAGATCAGCTCTCAACAATTGGCCATGTGGTTGATGATAAAGACTTGACCATGCTTGCTCTCAATGGTCTTCCTTTGTCTTGGGAATCCTACATTCAAGGAATCAATGCAAGATCAAAAATGCCTAAGTTTGATCATCTAAGGGAAGATTGCATTCAAGAAGAATCAAGGTTGGTGGCTAGAGGCATTGGTCAAAGTTCAAACAATGAAGATATTCATGTTATCACCTCCCAAGCTTTGAAGAAGAAAGGAAAAGATGGAAAGAAAGGATTCTTCAAGAGGAATATTGATAAGGAAAATGATGGTGCACCTGCTTTCAAGAGGAAGAGAGACATGTCCAAGATCCAATGCTTTAGGTGTGATAAGTTTAGCCACTTTGCTAAGCATTTCCCATCTAGACCTAGTCAACAACCCACCATTGCAGATGTTGATGATGCTTCTCTACAAAAGGATTCATGTGAATATCTGTTCTATTTGGCATTATCAAGCAATGTACCTACAAACACCAACACTTGGTTGATCAATAGTGGTGCTTCTCGACACATCACTAGATTTAAGGAGCACTTATCAAGCTTGGTGGAGAGAGATTCTTCCGAACAAGTCATTATCAAAGATGATACTAGCTATGCTGTGAAAGGATTGGGACCTCTACTCTTCATTTGGATTCTGGCATCACACTTTAGTTGAGTGATGTTCTTTATGTTCCAGGAATCAAGCACAATCTCATTTCAATTTCTACTCTAGAAGATAAAGGATATCAAGTTGCCTTCTCCAAAGGAAAAGTACTTGTGTGGATGGAGAATTCTAGCTTCAAGGATGCTCAAGTAATTGGTGTTAGACATGAAAGCCTCTATAGGCTATGTACATGTCCACTTCAAGCTTTAGTTCATGATTCTTCAAGATTATGTGATCTTTGGCATTCAAGATTGGCTCACCTACACTCCCGAGCCTTACCTATCATGGAGAAGATGGTCACAAGAATTTAGGTAAGTTCAATCAGGAGCATGAAGGAACTTGAAAAGGATTTCTATGGGTAAGAATTCAAAAGCTCCATTCCATAGTAGAGAAAATAGATCTAAGTGTATTTTAAACCTTATTCACTCTGATTTATGTGGACCTATGTCTGTTCCTTCTTCGGGTGGTTTCTTGTATTATGTTCTTTTTATTGATGACCACTCTAGAAAGACTTGGATTTACTTTTTGGAAACTAAAGAGTCTGAGGAAGTGTTAGAAAGGTTCAGGGAGTTCAAAGCTCTAGTTGAGAATCTTTCTACTAAAAGAATCAAGATCCTCAGATTTGATAATGGAGGAGAATACACCTCTGGAAGCTTTGAAGAATTTTTGTGTTGATGTTGGGATTAAGAGGGAGTTATGTGTCCCCTATAATCCTCAAAAAAATGGTGTTGTAGAGAGAAAAAACAAGATGATCATGGAAGCAACAAAAGCCATGATCCATGACCAGGATCTGCAACCTTCTTATGGGTAGAAGCTTCTAGGACTGTAGTATATGTTCAGAATAGAAGTCCTCACAAGGTCTTGGAGAATATGAATCCAGAAGAAGCCTTTACAAGAATGAAGCTAGAGGTTAGTCATTTAAGGATCTTTGGATGTCTTTTCTATGTTCATGTTCCAAAGGAAAAGAGAACAAAGTTGGAGCCTTCTGGCAAGAAGGAAATATTTGTGGGCTATAGTGAGACATCAAAAACCTACAGGATATACATTCCAGGGAAAAAATTGATTGAGATCAGTAGGGATGTCACATTTGAGGAATATGTTACATTCAAAAGATCCAAGGGAACTCATGTGGAGATTGACAATGATGAGTCTCCTTAGGATATGGAAGTTGACCATACTCTTGAGATTTAGAGGGAGACTTTAGAACTGAAGGAAGACATTGATCCTATTGAACCCTTGGAACCTACTGATGGACCTACCGACATTGTAATTGGGAGAAAAAGACCTCTTTGGGCTAGGCAAACTATGCAAGAGGCTAAAAGGTTTACAACTCCTAGAGGTACATTCAGAGAAAGTAAAAGGCCTCATAAGTTCTCCAGTTATGTTGCCTTGATGAGTCAGATTATTGAGTCTAAGACTTCTAGTGTGGAGGAAGCTTCCAGTCAATAGGTTTGGAGAGATGCTATGTCAAAGGAGTACCAATCAATTCTCAAGAATGATGTTTGGGACATTGTTCCTAGACCCAAAGGAAAATCTATGGTATCTTTGAAATGGCTCTTCAAGATCAAGTATTCAACTGATGGGAGCATTGCGAAGTACAAGGAAAGATTCATGGCTTGAGGGTTTTCACATCTAAAGAGGGATTTGATTATGAAGAAACATTTTCTCTTGTTGCTCACTATACTTTTGCCAAAACCATCATTGTCATTGTTGCATCTAGAGGATGGAAGACTCATCAGATGGATGTGAAGATAAATTTTCTGAATGGTGTGATTGAGGAAGAAGTTTATATTGAAAAAACTGATGGATTCGAGGTACATGGGAAGGAGTCTCATGTTTGTAGGCTGAAGAAGGCCTTGTATGGTCTTAAGTAGGCTCCTCATGCATGGTACAAAAGAATTGATTGTTACCTATCAAGTTTGGGCTTCTTGAAGAATAATGTTGACTATGATCTGTACTTTAAGGTAATTGATGGTGAAGCATTGATTTTAGTTTTATATGTTGATGATTTGATTCTTACTAGAGAAGAGCATTTAATCATCAAATGTAAGAAAGAGTTGGCCTTTGAGTTTGAGATGAAAGACCTTGGGCTTATGCATTACTTCCTTGGCTTAGAAGTCTGGTAGAAATCATATGAGATGATTCTAAGTCATGGGAAGTACACCATTGATATACTTAAAAGGTTTGGTATGATGGATTGTAGATCCATGTCAACACCTATGGAGACTAACCTACATAAGTTGAAGGAGGCTACAACTAGTTCATACTTGGTGGATCCTACGATGTACAAATATTTGATTGGGTCCTTGATGTACCTAGTTAACACCAGACCAGATATCTATTATGCTGTGAGTGCACTTAGTCATTTCATGTGTGAACCGAGACAGATACATCTTGTTGCAGCTAAACATATCATGAGATACTTGCGTGGCATAGTTGGATATGGGTTGAGATATTCTTTAGATGTTGAATTGGAATTGCATGGCTATACTGATTCTGTTTGGGCAAGGTGTGTCACAGATCGGAAGAGCACCTCTAGATGTTGCTTTAGTTTAGGATCTGCTATAATTTCTTGGTGCAGTAGGAAGCAATCATCTGTAGCATTGAGTACAACAGAGGAAAAATATATGGCAACTTGTATGGAAGCTCAGGAAGCAGTGTGGCTTTGTAAGCTCCTTGCAGGATTTTTTGGACAATCAATGGAGCCTACTATCATTCATTGTGATAACCAAAGTTGTGTGAAGCTTTCTATCAATCCTGTGTTCCATGACAGAACCAAGAATGTTGAGATCAAATACCACTATATTAAAGATATGGTATTGAAGAAGGCTATATAGTTGAAGTATATTAGCACTGATGAGTAGACAATAGACATTCTCACCAAGCCCCTCATTAGAACAAAGTTTGTGTACTTTTGAGATAAGCTTGGTATGGTGGAGAATCCAGCTTTAACTGAGAAAGAGTCTCAGTATCAGTGATAGCCTATAATGAGTTCTTCTTTGTGAGAGAATTTCAAGGTGAAATCTCTTGAGTAACGAGTTCTTCTCTGTGAGAGAAGTTCGAGGTGAAATCCCTTGATTAATGAGTTCTTTGTGAGATAAGTTCGAAGTGTAATCCCTTGATTCCACCCTCTAGGAGAGCCATGGTGGATGTCATGTGTGTGACTCCATGACAACATCACTTGAGAGAGTCCATGATGATTTTCTTATACTTGTGTTTTCACCCTCTAGGAGAGCCATGGTGAAAGTCATGTTGAGGTGACAACATCACACAAGTGATGAACACTTGTACATACCATACATGGTTGTAGCCATTATGGTTGATATCATGTTGAGGTGATATTTGATATCAAGATGAGGTGATATTCTTCTTTTCACATATGGTTGTAGCCATTGTGGTAGACGTCACGATGAGCTGATATGTCTTGGGTAGCTGAAAGTATACTCCCTAGCTGAGAGGGAGTGTTGATGTTTATTGGACAGCATCGGTTGCATCTTCCAATTCATATCAAAGCAATAAAATTATAGCCTATTGGCTATTTAATTAGTGAAGAACAATTTCATGATTGGGCCACATCACTTGCTAAATATAATATAATATTTAGATGAGGCATGTTTATTCTTGGAGGTGCGATTCTCTATGAAGGCTGACTTATTGTTTGTAAAGACATGCCTCTTGCTTGAGTCCGACATGATGATATTGAAAGGTTGTGTTTCCTTCCATCCATTGTGTATATATTACCATTCCTTGTTCTCATTCGATCATTCACTCATTCACATTCATCTCATTGATAACTAGTGTGAAGTTATTCTAAGTGCGAATTGTTCAGATTGGCATTTTTGGAGAAGTGGGAATCATCTAATAGGCAGTGATTTCTATATAAGTGTGTCTTGTTATCATTTAGTGAATTACTTCATTTTATTGCTGTGTTTGCATCAGTTTGTGGTGCCTCTTATTGGCCTTCATATCGACCTTTGTAAAGAAGACATTTATTTTTACATTTCAATATATAAGTGATATATTGTTGCTGGATTTTTCTCCCTCAAGAGGAGGGTTTTCCCAGGCTATTTGCAGTATTCTTATTGTCTGATTTTGAATTAAATTCTATGCATTAAATCTGATCATAAAAATAACAATCCACTGCCTTTGGCAGGGTAAAACCACTTAAGCTTGACTCTCCTATAAAATCATATAGTCCTTTGTAGACCGTAGTTTTAAAGATGTAATGAATTTTAATCACATCAAATAGTAGTTGTAATGTAATGTTCACAACTATACATAGGAAGAAGGTTTCAGATTTGTTCTACTTTCCATTTGAAAAGTATTCGCGAGTTAAGCTCGGCTGATCATAAGGCGTACCATCAAACTAATAATATTATGGGCACTTTATAGGAAGGATTATTATGAGGAAAGTGGGTTCCTCTATCCCCACATGGAGGAGAGTGTAGCTTTTGAAAAAGCACTGAAGACATGGGCTAGATGGGTGGATACCAACATTGATCCTTTGTACAACCAAGTTTTTTTTCAAACCTACTCCCCAGTGCACTTCAAGTAATGTTGACTTGTTCCCTATACCTACTTTTCATTTGAAAAATATGTATTTGTTATTAAAAACATGAATTTTCCATAGTTAGAACTGTTTCTAAATTTGACTGTCAAATTTTATTGTAACAATATTTTTTATTACATTCTATGATCTATCATCTATAATATTTTTTATTACATTCTATGATCTATCATTTTGATTAAGAGAGTAGATAGCATGAGAATTATCTACTTTCTTCATCTTTATGATGGATCATAAAATGTGATGTAGTAAAATTCACACAATCAAATTTAAAAATATTTCGAACTATGTATTCATTATGTTCAACTGTTTCATCTAGACATTGAACCATTTCTATAACAGTGATTATATACTAAAATGTGATTTGCACTTTCTACTGCAGTGGGAAGATGTGGGGGAAATGGGAAGGGGGAGGATGCTTCAAAGAGACAAAGCCCATAGCCAAGCTAGAGGAGGAACAAGTAAGAGTATATCCAGACATGAAGAGAGTATTGACAATGGGAAATGTCATCCAAGAAATGAAAAGTAGAGTGAAATTGGTAAATATAACATGGATGTCAATGCACAGGAAAGATGCACATACATCTGTGTATAATAAAAGAGATGAGAATAGGACTGAATCTACTTATTCAAAGGCAGATCACAGTCACTGGTGCCTCCCTGGTTTACCAGATGTATGGAACCATCTACTATCTGTTCTCATTATCTAACAATCCATTATACTGGAGAAAATAGGTATTTTTTCGATTGAAATTATAGTATTCAATGTTGACGATATGCAGGGTAATCTGCTCACTATTTTGTCAACTGAAATAATGGTGGTTGATGTTAGCTTCACAATGTTTTCTGCAATGTCCATGGTCTCATGTCTGTCCCATGTACATTTCAATGGCGTACAATTTTTAAGAAATTCTGCTTAACTACTCTAGACTTTCTTGCTTGGAATATTCCCTTTTTTAAGTTCATCGGGCTTATTGTATTTATGCTTCTTTAAAAGAAGAAAAAAAATATAGGGGGAAAACCATGCTACCATGTACAAAAAATATAATTATAGTACATACAATGTCAATTATAAATTATGAGACTGAATGACACCCTTAGGATTGTTGTTTTCAATGCACTTTGATAAAAACAATTATTACACATGGTAAATGTTAATTTTTATTTTGATAAAAACAATTATTACACATGGTAAAATGTTAATTTTTATTTTATTTTTCATGTATCTTTTTTTTTTAATTTGTATTTTAATTGAAACCAAGCAGCAATAAAAAAATTACAAAAGGAAAGGCAATTAGAGGGTTCCTAAAATCAGTCATAGACTATCTACAGTACAATTTACTATTTATAATGGATGAAGAACACCTCACCAAACTTGGCATAAACCTCAGTGAACAATAGTACAACATTCTAAATTAGAACATACATAGTTGTATAGGACCCAAGGAGTCCTTTTTCCATAGAATACAACCCATATTGAGCAAAGAACACTTCACAAAACTTGACATAGCTCTCACTAAATAGTAACATTAAATTCTAAATTTGAACATACATTGCAAGTGTATAGAACATAAGGAGTCTTTTTCATAGAACTGAAGCATTTGATACTTTATCTTATTTAAGTGGTTGTTGATTTCTAGCTTTTCTTTGGGCACCCCTTGCAATTGAGAACACAACACAACAATTTGGAAAATAATATCAGAGTTAAAATTTAGCATTTCTCTTTCTTGGTGAACATTATGTTTAGCAAAAATTGATAAGCATCTACTTGTCCATATATTAAGAAAAATAAGATGTTTCATACAATCTGCAACAACATTATTTTGGATGCCAAATACCAATAAAGCTTCTCTCAAACTCAATTTGTGCTAAAAAATCATATGTAATGCCCCGTCATAATAACCTAAGGAATGTTGCAATTGTGTATAAAAGTGTAATAATTTTTTTTAAAAAGTTTAATTAATAAGTTAATTAGTTGCATACATTCATTAAGCTATGCGACGCTACACTATTTTGAGTTTCCATAGACAACTTTAGTATTTCGCATTGCACATATTAATTAATAACATAAAGATAAACATTGCATAACATTGAATTTTCATTCAAGATATAATAAAGTACAAACTTGTTTCATACATTGCATTTGATAAAATTTACAATACTCATCCATCTGATGAGGTAGTTCAATAATAATTACAATTACATTTACATTGTTCACCTCATATACAATTGAGGGATGTTTTCAAATACAAGATTTACAAATTACAATGAAAAAAGTAATATAAGTTTCCAAGTGCGAGCTTTTCATCCATGAAGCTCTCTATAGCATGATCACAAAACTAGGGACCCAACGGAGTAAGGTGCATGTTCCACCCAACCATGTGGTACTTGTAGGTCCACCCCCCATGCTAAGAGATAGTAATATGGTTACCTAGATATAATCTACTAACCCTAGGCACTAGTACACAACAAACTAATGGTTACATTGCTTCTAGATTTAGACAATCGAATGTATTACATACACAAGGTTAACTATTACTTTAGGTGGAGTGTCATCACAACATTGCAAAGGTTACCCTAGTGTTTCTTCCTAGGTCCCGACCCCCAATCTTTGGGTTACCCTGGTAACCTCTTACGAAACCTGACCCCTATTGCATACTATTGTGGAATCGAATGTCTTTTGAAGAAACAAGACACCGATTTTCCATTCCAGGCCTTCTCATCTTATACTCAAGACTGAAGTAGCTCAAGAGTCATAAGCGAGGCATAAACATCTTGTTAAGAGTTTTAATTCTAACTATTGTGTCATTTAATTACCACTGACTTACTAACCCTTTGTAAGTTACCCTGACACCACTTTGTGTGTCGACCCTTACAAAATGCCACTCCCCTAAACATAACAAAGGAAACTAAGTTTCCTAACTAGGATAGACAAAGTGCACAAAAAGATCAACACATAATACCAGAAATACCACAATGAATGTCTCAATTCCATTCACAAAAAAATCAGTGCACTACCCTAGTTTGTTCAAACATAAGAAACCATAGTAAAATTTTATTTTCCAAGAAAAGACTACATCTGGAAGACTTAATAACACATAAAAATAATCCCCATTTTCCCAATACAAAATTGAAGCCATTTAAAGCAAATACACGTCTATCATTTGAATATACTAAATCCATTTAGACAATAATTTGGAGTATGAGAAGTATAAAATTAATCAATCAACTAATTCATAATCTTAATCTTTCATAAATTATGATAATCAAAACTATATTTATCACAATTTCCAAATCATGTTTAATAATGAATTATTTTTTTTTGTTTTTCCTACATAATTCATTTCATTAAAAAAAAACTATCTATTCATAATTTTTATATGCTATATAACATCATTTAAGGAAAATATAATTTATCTTAAAAA
The DNA here is from genome assembly GCA_007258455.2 of Sequoia sempervirens. NCBI lineage: Eukaryota > Viridiplantae > Streptophyta > Pinopsida > Cupressales > Cupressaceae > Sequoia > Sequoia sempervirens. The sequence goes on from VDFB02281492.1 coordinate 670,888,391, forward strand.
TCCAAAATTATTTTTCCTATCATAACATATATAAAATTATATATTTTCAATTAAACTTAAGTATACCCACATTATATCTATATATATATATTCATATACATACATACATACATATATATGTATATATATATAAATATATATATAAATATAAAGTATAACATTAAAATTAAAATCACGTTTATCATAAACCATATGAATTTCATTTTGAAAAGTTTTAATAAATAAAATGTTTGAAACCCTCGGCGCAGCCCGACCGCGGCTCCCAAAGTTAGGGAGAGGGTGCGGCCCTACCAGGGCTGCGCCCAGCAGCCGTGGTGGCTATTGTGCATAGCCATGGAGGCTATGCCCTCAAGACATTGAGTGGGGAGGGTTTTGGCCCTCCCCCAAACACTGCTTTTTTTCTTAAGAAAATGAAATTTTCAAAAAATAAAACTTGTGTGATTTAAAAATTATTTGCGTATGAATTACAAATTCTTTGGATTAATATTTAATAACAATATTCATAATAGGATTCATATGTATATATATATTATGTATATATGTATATATACATATTCCATATATATATAATTATAACACAATTTACACAGTAAATAAATTACTGGAAACAGATAATTTTCTTTCAATTGAACTTTCTACAGAAAATTAAGAAATTTGACAATAAACATATTTTGTTTAATATAATTTCAATTGAATCACAAATCTCCAAAATGATCTCCCTTTTACAGATAAATTCTGACATGAAACCTTCAATGGTTTTGTAAATTTCATCTGTAGGTTTTCCTACTATTTTAAAAATAAATTTCTGTTTGCCCCTATTTATTTCTCTATAAATTTCTTGTTTTCACAAATTTCACAGAGATTTAAAAATTTATTAGCAGAGAATTTCTTTTCTTTCATATTTAAAATTATTCATAGATCTTTCCTACTGCTTAAATTAAATTTTTACTTAATTTCTGAGAAGAACACAGGAAATACTAAACTAATATTTTTTCAGTCATTCTTTTTTTAAAAGAAATCAAATTAAACAAAGAAAAATACCTGTAACACCTCTGTTGTCTGTAACTTGAGATTCGGCTGTAGATAAGAGAATCCTTTGTTGCCCGTAACACACAATCCTCCAAAACTTCTTCAACCAACACAAAAGAACTTCCCTCCAAGGGATCTTCCACAAATATACAACCAGATACAGAGAAAATAACAAATTCTTAAAAATAATTTTACACAGCAAAAACCTCTTTCATTTCCCGTGAAGAAAATTGAATAGCCTCTGTAATTTCCAAATCCCCAGATAATATCCGTCAACAACCTCAACAATAATCAATTAATCCACTAGCACACATGTCGAGAAGTAGTTACAAAATATCTTATCCACCACTTCTCGGCAATATTGCCAATTTTCAATTTGCATGCAATTCATTTATTTAATTTAAATTTACATACAATATTCAAACCACATGCATTTATTTTTATTTAATTTTCTAATTTTCAAATACAAATTTAATTTACAATTCAAATGCCATTCCCACAAATAATATTTAATTTTCAAATAAAACTATTTACACACTTAATAATTTAATTTAATTAATTAATTAATTTAATTAAATAAGTTTAATCTTTTTAGATCAAAACATTTAACCAAATAAGCTAACTAATTAATTAAATGACAAGTAACTAATTTCTTCAACATTTAAAAATTAATTAAATAACAATAATTTAAAGCACAATAAACTAACATTAAAATTAACCAAAATTTACCTTTCAAACAATTTATCCAAACAGAAAATAACAAGACAACCACGACACAAACTAAAACTGACAATGTATAGCGACTGGGTTATAGACTAAACTAGGGTGAACCAAACTACTATCTCCCAATCAACGTATCCGTTGAGTCTTGACATGCTCAGACCTGAGTACCTAGGTGGAGTCGGTGTCATGTACCTGCAATTCCTGCAACCAAGCAATAACATGCATATATATATATAAAAACCATTGTATAGGCACACCGTGCGGAGAAAATCACAAATATCACAGGGCACTCAGAAGCGAGTGATGCGATTCCATTCTCCACACCAATATACGTCACATTAGACTGATGAAATAAATAACTGTTAGTCCATCAAATATATACATAACAATAATCAACTAAAAAATAAACATCTACACTATCTGAAAGCATGTCTAAAATCAGAAATAACCATACAATGTATCATCATGTCATAGAATAAATCCACTATCGCTCAAAACCAGCAATCAAAATATCCAAAAAAGGTATCATAGTCTAACAGTGTGAAAACATAACAGCAGAAAGCATAAATGGAGGGGTACTACATCCTCCCCCCTAGGATCAGGCTTGCTCCTAAAAGCCTGTGAATAGATAGGGATAAAGTTCCCTCATACGTGTCGCATCTTCTGAGGTAGCAAAAGCCTCATGGCTAGGATCCCATTGGAGCCTCACCTGATCAACGTCTCGACCCCTAAGACTGAGCATCCGACACTATAGAATGGCCACGAGCTCCAAAGCTAGCTACCCGTCCTCTACTTGTAAAGCATTCCAATCAAGTACATGAGAAATGTCGGGATGATATATTCTAAGAACTGATACATGAAAAATGTCATGAATACGAGACAAACTGGGTGGTAAGGTGAGTCGATACGCCACAGGACCAATTCTCTCTAAGATCTCAAATGGCCCAACAAAATGAGGTGCAAGCTTAGAGCCTTTTCCATAACGGATTGGACTCTTTCGCAGATGCACTCAAAGAAACACTCTATCTCCAACAACAAACTGTCAGTCTATTCTATGTGCATCTGCATATTTCTTTTGCCTATCTTGTGCTGCTATCAAATGTTCTCTAATACAGTCAACCTGTTGCTCCATGTCTCGAAGCATCTCAGGTCCAAGTAACACTCTATCCTCTAGTCGATCCCAACTTAGTGGAGTTCGACAAGGATGACCGTATAATACATGAAACAGTGGCATACCTATGGAACTCTGATATCCGTTGTTGTAAGCAAATTCTACTAAATACAGATAATCCTCCCAACGTGATTGTTGGTCCATCACGTACATCCTAAGCATATCCTCTAATATTTAGTTAACTCTTTCCATTTGTCCATTAGTTTGAGGATGATACGCTGAACTAAAGTTCAACTGGGTACATAGAGCATGTTGTAATGAAGTCCATAGGGCTGAAGTAAATACAGGATCTCTATCTGAAATAATCCTACGAGGAATTCCATGTAATCTAACTATGTCCTCCATAAATATCCTAGCTACAAATGAAGCATTGTATGATGATCTTATTGGTGAAAAGTGAGCTACTTTAGTCAATCGGTCAACAGTTACCATAATGGCATCATGTCGACATGATGACGTAGGTAACCCTACAATAAAGTCAACGGATATAATATCCCATTTCCATTCAGGAATGAGATGTGGCTGTAATAATCTAGTAGGATGTTGATGCTCAGCTTTAACTCACTGGCATTCAAGACATCTTGATACATAATCAGAAATATCACGTTTCATACCAGGCCAGAAATACAATTGCCGAAGATCGGCATGCATTTTCTTAACTCCTAGATGAGCTAAATACGGAGCTTGATGAGCTTCAGTCATAATTAATGTACGAAGACCTTCGAAATGAGGTACATAAATATGACCTAAATGCCATAATATACCATCCGATTCTAAGACATACCCTGCAAATCGACCTTCTAAAGGTCTACTTGATTTAATCTCTGACCTCACTTCCTGATATAATCTATCAGTAGGAAGTGTATCTAATATTTGACCTCTCAAATCTATTTCAAGAGTAGTAGCAGAGATCTCATGCCGACGACGACTAAGAGCGTCAGCCACTACGTTCTCTTTTCCTTGCACATATTTTACTTCAAAATCGTACTCACACAAAATCTCCATCCACTGTCTCTGCCTAGCATTCAAGTTAGGTTGCGTGAAAATGTATTGTAAACTACGGTGATCTGTATGATATTCAAAATGATGACCTAATAGAAAATGCCTCCATTGAACTAATGCATGCACTACCGCAGCTAGTTCTAGATCATGAGTAGGATAGTTTAATTTGTGATCCTTGAGTTTGCGAGACTCATAAGCTATCACACACCCATCTTGCATAAAAAATGCTCCCAAACCCTCTAAGGATGCATCCGTGCATACTACAAAATCCTTAGTAGGATCAGGAACAATAAGTATAGGCGCATTAGTTAACTTTTCTTTAAGAGTCTGAAAAGCCAATTGACACTATTCCATCCAAGCAAACTTCTTCCCTTTCCTTTGAAGAGAAGTAATAGGATGACCAATTCTAGAAAATCCCTCTACAAATCGCCTATAGTAGCCAGCTAGACCCATAAAACTACAAACTTCACCTACATTAGTAGGTGCAGGCCAATCTACAATAGCTTGGATCTTTGAAGGATCCACAGCAATACCGTTTCCAGATATCACATGTCCAAGGTACTTTATTTTAGTTTGAAAGAAGTCACACTTCTTCAGGTTTGCATACAATTGATTTTCCCTTAAACAATGCAATACTTGTCTCAAGTGTTCTTCATGTTCCTTCATGTTTCTTGAATAAACTAAAATATCATCAAGAAATACCAGGACAAAGCGATCAAGGTATGTACGCAAAACACCATTCATTAAACTCATGAATACTAATGGTGCATTCGTGTTATAACCCAAATGGTACCACTGTGAATTCGTAGTGCCCATAACGAGTTCGAAAAGCAATTTTATGAATTTCTACTTCAGCTATACGCAATTGATGATACCCAGATTTCAAATCGATTTTAGAGAACACATTAGCTCCCTTAATTTGATCAAAAAGATCATCGATTCTAGGCAAAGGATAACGATTATTAATCGTAACCTTGTTTAATTGACGATAGTCAATGTACAGCCTAAGAGATTCGTCCTTCTTCTTTACGAAGATGACAGGTGCTCCCCAAGGGGAAACACTAGGATGAATGAAACCCTTTTCTAATAGTTTCTCTAACTAGATACGAAGTTCCTCTAACTCTTGAGTCATCATTCTATAAGGAGCTCTAGAAATAGGCTCAGCTCTAGGGACTAGGTCAACTCTAAAGTCAATATCCCTCTTCGGTGGCATTCTAGGTATGTCATCGGGAAACACATCTGCGAATTCCCTAAGAATAGGATGATCATCAAGAGATACCTCTTGACTTTCACCTTCTTCCAAATCAGTAACTGTTGTTGCAAAGAGTTGACATCCCTGACGAAGACATCTCTTTAATTGCATAGCAGATATCATCCGCAAAGAGATAGGTCTTTGAACACCTATAATTTCCACTTTCACACCCAAATCATTAATGCAACTAACTGTCTTAAGTCAACAGTTAATTACAGCATGATAAGATGCTAAGAAATCCATACCTAAAACTATGTCATACGATCCTAAAGGCGTAACATTTAAATCTACTAAGGTAGTTAACGTATCAATTTTGAGTTCACAATTACATACTAAGTTTTCTATTGCTACTTTCACCCCAAAGGCGAATTCAACTTGCCACTTACCACCTCGCTTTACCGACAGAAGACCACCACCCAAAGGTGCATTGGATTGCTGGAAACTACCACTACTGACAGTAGATTGAGCACTCTGCGCAGGCTGATCCTGCCTATTGTGCTTGTTGCACCACCAGTTACGACCCTTTCCTGTTTGAGGACTATTACCCTATTGTGGTTGTGGGTTATTGTTCTTTTGAGAAGTTTGTTGTTGTTGTTGCCCACCCTTGGTGGGTGTCTGTTGGTTCCTAGATGAAACACCTGTCTGTGCCTGTCCACCCCGTGGACTAAAACCTGCTGCAGGAGCACTTCCAATCTACACTCCTGTGTGCCCACCTAAAGCCATAACAAGGTTCTCCTCCACTATGCAAGCCTTATCCATCGCAACTTCCATAGTCTTTGGCTCAAAGACTTGGACACCACCACTAATGTGGGCATTTAAACCCCTGATGAAATGCTATACTAGCATAGGCTCATCATCACCAATACCAGCATACTACTTGAGTTCATAGAACCTACGTTCATATTGCTCCACAGAAAGAGCTAACTAACGTAGATCATGAAACTCGTTAGCCCTACACTGCCTCCAGTGTTCCAATAGGAACCGTGCTCTAAACCTCTCGAGAAACATCTCCCAAGACACTGAACCAATATCTAAGTGGAGCTTCTGCTCCTATAGGTGCCACTAAGTAGAGGCGAATCCTCTCAAGTGCATAATAGCTCATCTCGAACGGGTATTGCTACCGTAAGGGTGCATGGCAAAACATCTACCCAAATCTAGTAGCCAGGTCTTAGCCTCTAATCCAGCTCCCGTACCATCAAAGGTAGGAGGGCGTGCCCTCAGTAAATCCCTCATGTGACTTGTAGTGATAGCAACCTGATGTGTTGTGTCATCTACTCTCCTAGGAGATCTATCTCTCTCTCTGACAACCTCCTGCTCATCTTCTTTTCTAGGTCCAAGATGAGCTAGGACCTCCTCTAATAATGGATGTATCTGAGAACCCTCTACTGCTGACTATTCAGGATTCTGTCCCTCATTTCTCTGACCCAACTGTTCTGCCTAATCACTGTGATGAGGGCTCAGAGGGGGAGTAACCTGAGGGATTGGACCTTGGCCTCCACCTCGACCTCTACCATGACCTCTTCCTCCTCGCCTAGGCATGTTCCTACACATAACAATAATGAGTCTTAGATACTATTCAACCAAGGCTAACAATTGCGACACTACGTACTAGGTCAACCTAATGGGCTCGCGATTACCCAAAGCATCCAGTGTTTGTAACCTTTGCTCTGATACCAATCTATAATGCCCCATCATAATAACCTAAGGAATGTTGCAATTGTGTATAAAAGTGTAATAATTTTTTTTTTAAAGTTTAATTAATAAGTTAATTAGTTGCATACATTCATTAAGCTATGCGACGTTACACTACTTTGAGTTTCCATAGACAACTTTAGTATTTTTCATTACACATATTAATTAATAACATATAGATAAACATTGCATAACATTGCAATTTCATTCAAGATATAATAAAGTACAAACTTGTTTCATACATTGCATTTGATAAAATTTATAATACTCATCCATCTGATGAGGTAGTTCAATAATAATTATAATTACATTTACATTGTTCACCTCATATACAATTGAGGGATGTTTTCAAATACAAGATTTACAAATTACAATGAAAAAAGTAATATAAGTTTCCAAGTGCGAGCTCTCCATCCATGAAGCTCTCTATAGCATGATCACAAAACTGGGGACCCAATGGAGTAAGGTGCACGTTCCACCTAACCATGTGGTACCCGTAGGTCCACCCCCCTGTGCTAGGAGATAGTAATATGGTTACCTAGATATAATCTACTAACCCTAGACACTAGTACACAACAAACTAATGGTTACATTGCTTCCAGATTTAGATAATCGAATGTATTACATACACAAGGTTAACTGTTACTTTAGGTGGACTGTCATCACAACATTGCAAAGGTTACCCTGGTGTTTCTTCCTAGGTCCCGACCCCCAATCTTTGGGTTACCTTGGTAACCTCTTATGAAACCCAGCCCCTATTGCATACTATTGTGGAATTGAATGTCTTTTGAAGAAACAAGACACCGATTTTCCATTCCAGGCCTTCTTATCTTATACTCAAGAATGAAGTAGCTCAAGAGTCATAAGTGAGGCATAAACATCTTGTTAAGAGTTTTAATTCTAACTATTGTGTCATTTAATTACCACTGACTTACTAACCCTTTGTAAGTTACCCTGACATCACTTTGTGTGTCGGCCCTTACAAAAGCCACTCCCCTAAACATGACAAAGGAAACTAAGTTTTCTAACTAGGATAGACAAAGTGCACAAAAAGATCAACACATAATACCAAAAATACCATAATGAATGTCTCAATTTTGTTCACAAAAAATCTAGTGCACTACCCTAGTTTGTTCAAACATAAGAAACCATAGTAAAATTTTATTTTCCAAGAAAATACTACATCTGGAAGACTTAATAACACATAAAAATAATCCCCATTTTCCCAATACAAAATTGAAGCCATTTAAAGCAAATACACGTCTATCATTTGAATATACTAAATCCATTCAGACAATAATTTAGAGTATGAGAAGTATAAAATTAATCAATCAACTAATTCATAATATTTATCTTTCATAAATTATGATAATCAAAACTATATTTATCACAATTTCCAAATCATGTTTAATAATGATTTTTTTTTTTTGTTTTTCCTACATAATTCATTTCATTAAAAAAACTATCTATTCATAATTTTTATATGCTATATAACATCATTTAAGGAAAATATAATTTATCTTAAAAATCCAAAATTATTTTTCCTATCATAACATATATAAAATTATATATTTTCAATTAAACTTAAGTATAGCAACATTATATCTATATATATTCATATACATACATATATACATATATATATATATATATATATATATATATATATATATAAAGTATAACATTAAAATTAAAATTGCGTTTCTCATAAACCATATGAATTTCGTTTTGAAAAGTTTTAATAAATAAAATGTTTGAAACCCTCGACGCAGCCCGGCCGCGGCTCCCAAAGTTAGGGAGAGGGTGCGGCCATACCAGGGCTGCACCCAGCAGCCGTGGTGGCTACTGTGCGTAGCCATGGAGGCTAAACCCTCAAGACATTGAGTGGGGAGGGTTTCGGCCCTCCCCCAAACACTGTGTTTTTTTTTAAGAAAACAAAATTTCTGAAAAATAAAACTTGCGCGATTTAAAAATTATTCGCAGACGGATTACGAATTCTTTGGATTAATATTTAATAACAGTATTCATAATAGGATTCATATATATATATAATATGTATATATGTATATATACATATTCCATATATATATATAATTATAACACAATTTACATAGTAAATAAATTACTAGAAACAGATAATTTTCTTTCAATTGAACTTTCTACAGAAATCTAAGAAATTTGACAATACACATATTTTGTTTAATATAATTTCAATTGAATCACAAATCTCCAAAATGATCTCCCTTTTACAGATAAATTCTGACATGGAACCTTCAATGGTTTTGTAAATTTCATCTGTAGGTTTTCCTACTATTTTAAAAATAAATTTCTGTTTGTCCCTATTTATTCCTCTATAAATTTCTTGTTTTCACAAATTTCACAGAGATTTAAAAATTTATCAGCAGAGAATTTCTTTTCTTTCATATCTAAAATTCTTCATAGATCTTTCCTACTGCTTAAATTAAATTTTTACTTAATGTCCGAGAAGAACACAGGAAATACTAAACTAATATTTTTTCAGTCATTCTTTTTTTAAAAGAAATCAAATTAAACAAAGAAAAATACCTGTAACACCTCTGCTGTCTGTAACTTGAGTTTTGGCTGTAGATAAGAGAATCCTTTGTTGCTCGTAACACACAGTCCTCCAAAACTTCTTCAACCAACACAAAAGAACTTCCCTCCAAGGGATCTTCCACAAATATACAACCACAGAGAAAATAAAAAAATTCTTAAAAATAATTTTACATAGCAAAAACCTCTTTCATTTCCCGTGAAGAAAATTGAATAGCCTCTGTAATTTCCAAATCCCCAGATAATATCCGTCAACAACCTCAACAATAATTAATTAATGCACTGGCACACATGTCGAGAAGTGGTTACAAAATATCTTCTCCACCACTTCTCGGCAATCTTGCCAATTTTCAATTTGTATGCAATTAATTAATTTAATTTAAATTTACATCCAATATTCAAACCACATGCATTTATTTTTATTTAATTTTCTAATTTTCAAATACAAATTTAATTTACAATTCAAATGCCATTCCCACAAATAATATTTAATTTTCAAATAAAATTATTTACACACTTAATAATTTAATTTAATTAATTAATTAATTTAATTAAATAAGTTTAATCTTTTTAGATCAAACCATTTAACCAAATAAGCTAACTAATTAATTAAATGACAAGTAACTAATTTCTTCAACATTTAAAAATTAATTAAATAACAATAATTTAAAGCACAATAAACTAACATTAAAATTAACCAAATTTTACCTTTCAAACAATTTATCCAAACAAAAAATAACAAGACAACCACGACACAAACTAAAACTGACAATGTATAGCGACTGGGTTATAGAGTAAACTAGGGTGAACTAAACTACTATCTCCCAATCAACGTATCTGTTGAGTCTTGACACTCTCAGACCTGAGTACCCAGGTGGAGTCGGTGTCATGTACCTGCAATTCCTGCAACCAAGCAATAACATGCATATATATATATAAACCATTGTACAGGCACACCATGCGGAGAAAATCACAGATATCACAGGGCACTCGGAAGCGAGTGATGCGATTTAGTTCTCCACACCAATACACGTCACATCAGACTGACGAAATAAATAACTATTAGTCCATCAAATATATACATAACAATAATCAACTGAAAATAAACATCTACACTATCTCAAAGCATGTCTAAAATCAGAAATCACCATACAATGTATCATCATGTCACAAAATAAATCCACTATCACTCAAAACCAGCGATCAAAATATCCAAACAAGGTATCATAGTCTAACAGTGTGAAAATATAACAGCAGAAAGCATAAATGGAGGGGTACAACATCATAGGTGGAAATTTAAAGATAACATTCCATTTCCTTTAGGTCTATGAGTAGTCCCAAAAAATGTGTTTGAAACTTTCATTATGCTGGAAAAAAGGGCATTTAATTGGCTACACCAACATGTATCTTAACCTATCACCAACAAGTAATTTGAAATGCAAATCTTTGCAAGCCAAGATTTTAGCTGCAGCCTTAGCTTTTGACCTCCATATCTACACACTAGTTAGTCTTCTCCAAGTCTTTTCTTTGAAATTACATTTCCATTTTTGATTAAGCCTTGGAGTTAAATGGAAGAAAGGAAGCAGACTTAGGTAGACTTTCTTTAAAGGAAAGAAACCAAATTAGATTTTGGAAAACCACCACCAATCTTTGAGAACATTGCATTAGAAGGGAGTACATAGTTTTATAACAAAGTCAATGGGAACAGAAGCTGTTAGAAATATATCAAAAATTTCAAACTTATTAGTTAAACTAAATTTATTCTCAATAATATGCAAAGCAACCTAATCAAACGCATTATAATCCCACAATTTTCCAAACTGTTGAATCCTTTTATTAAATAGGTGAAGGGCATGTCTCAGAAAAGCAACAAGAGGTTGTCTTTGGTATTGAATCATTCTATTCCACCAAATAGAAGATGTACCTTAACTAAGCCCATGTTGTAAAGAGGCACTTTTCTAATTCAAAAAATTACAAACTAGCTGCTAAACCTTCTATATGGACAACAACGAGAATAAAGCTTTAAGTTGAAAAAATGAGAAATTAAAATTTTATCAATCCATCTAATTGATTTCCATTTATTTTTAACATCTTGTATTATTCGATAATGAACCAAAATTTTCCAAGGTTCATCTCTAGCAACCACTCTAAATATTCATTTTGTAGCCAAACAAACAACTTAGGTTTTAGGATCTAACAGACCCAACCCTCCTCTTGATTTAGGTTGAATGTAGTGTAGCCAGGAAGTTGATTTAAAACCATCATCACCATTCCAATTAGACCAAAGAAATTGTATAATAAGTTTGATAAGATCTTCATAGCCCTTTTTTGAAGGCATCCAACATAATCAGTAATACACATGTGAAGGCGGTAGTATGTGATTCACAACTTGAATCTTCCTAGATAGGGGAGATAATTTATTCCCACAAGAGAAAATATTATTTTTTAGCTTGGTAAGAAACTATTTCCACATATCAGATAGAGTGACACCTATCCCAAAGGGGATGCCCAAGTAGTGAGAAATTTATCCATACATATTTTTCTTCCAATCTTTTGGTATCCAATCAAAGACCATATCAGTATTCACCATAAGAAATTTAGTTTTGTGATGAGCTAATTTAGAACTAGAAAGAGCTTAATAGAGTTCAAGTACCCCCATCACATTACGAACCTCTTCTTCAAATTTTTGAAGAAATAACATGCTATCATAAAAAAAATGTGAGTTAAACACAACATCATTAGGTATCGACACCCCCCTTATTAATCTCATCTTATTATACTTTTGTAGATGATACCCAAGAGCATTAGCAACAAGCACATAAAGGAATGGTGATAATAGAGAACCCTATCTAATAGAACGCTACAAGGGAAAGGAGTTTGAAAATTATTTGTTAACAACTAGTTGAGCATTAGCATCCATTAATAATATTTGAATGTGATTACATATCTTAGGAGCAAAACCCAACCAATGAATCATCTTAAGAATGAAACCCCATTGCATTCTATCATAAGATTTATCAAATTCAAGCTTCACCAATAAGGTATTTTGACCTAATTGTTGAGCTCATTCCATAGTTTCCCATGCAAGGATCAAATTATCAAGAATAAATCTCCTTGCAAGTAACCCAATTTGTTTAGGCCTAACAATCAATTTCACCATCAGTTTATTTCTTGAAGTAATAGCTTTAGAAATAATTTTGTAAGAAATGTTAAGAAGGGTTTTATGGCACCATCCAGCAATAGAGTCTTCACTTTTCTATTTTGGAAGGAGTTTGATAAGACCCTTATTAATATTAGGGCATAAATAGCCTTGAGCTAAGGCCTCCAAATACATCAACTAGAAATCATCTTTAATGTGCTACCACATAGTTTGATAAAATTCTACTCACAACCCATCAATAGTAGGGATCTTGGTGGAAGGCATTGAAAAAAAATCTTCTAAATCTTCCATAAATAGTTCTTAGACTAAAAACCTACTAAATATCCAACTTTTTGGGAATAATATCATTGATCATGTCTTTCAAAATTGGTTGAGCATCTTGTCAGTGAGGGTCTTCCTTGAAAATCTTCTCATAATTTTTTAAAATAGACCCTTAACCTCTTCTAGGCTGGTATGAACATGACCATACTCATCTTGAATAGCCCTAATATATTCCTTGTTATGTTTGTAGTTCAAAAATTTAAAGACGTGTTTAGAACCTCTAATCCCTTCCTTAACCCAATGAAATATGGCTTTTATGTTCGCTCCTTTCCCCCTATAAGAATCAATTTTTTGAAGATGGGTTTCCAAAGAAGTTATAGTAGATTGTAAGAAAATATTGTTAGGATCAGTATTACGAAGTGTGTTGTAATAAACAAGTTTCCCTTGTAAGGATTTATCCTTACACTTTTGCTATCAAGCTAATATTTTCCAAAGGCATGAAGGAAATTAACACAATGAGAAATAACCAAATTCCACCACTCCCTATATGAATCCCCTTCACTAGGTTTAGGTATAGTATTCCAAATATGAACCAAAGCAGCCACACAAGAAGGATATTTTAGGTGTGAATTATTGAGTCTATAAGGCATATTTGACTTGAACACATTGCTATTATCATTTCCAACAATAGAACAAAAGATAGGAAAATAATCTAAAAGGGTAGTAGAATAATCCACTCTCACACTAGAATTGGAGATATCATGGATAACATGAAGGTTAAGGGAAATGTAAAAATTTTCAAGTCTGCTCAACTTTCTATCATCCCCAAACCTGTAATTAGACCATGTGAACCAATCATAGCCATGACTGGAGCTATTAATGTGGACTGGATCAATCACTCCCATGTAATTTTTCCAAGACAACCATTTATCAAATTCTTCATTGCTTCACTTAATATGACTTTTCCAACTCCAATCATTATGGAATTCAACCATATTAAAATCACCTCCTATAACCCAATCAACATTAGGAAGGTTTTTCAGCATCCAATCCCACAACTTACATTTGTCTTTTTCTTTATTAGGAGGATAAACTAAGCTGGTCATTGATAAAGGAAAAATCCCACACACAACTATGTGAAGGGTCCTCACCTTTATCAATAAAAAACATATGAATCCAAGAAGCTAGACCAATAAGCACCGCCCCCTACCTTCACTATGCGATGTATAAAAAAATCAACATTTATCCAAACATTGGATAGAGAACAAGCAATTTGGGGACCAACAAGCTTAACTTCTGGAAGGAAAAAAATATTAGGTATCCACTTAACAATCACATCTTTTACTCCATATTTATGATGAGGGAGAGAAATCTCTCTTACATTACAAGACAATCTTAAAAGTCATGTTAAAGAGGAGAGTGTAGGATTTTCCTATTGCATAAAAGCATCATAATGGTTAGAAACCATAATGGAGTGATCAAGAGCATCTGATAAAGAATGAGAAGGGGATGGAGACCTTGATCTTAGTCTTGAAGGAGTATGGTTACTAATTTCCAACTCATCATTAGGGGCAACAAGGAACCTAGACCTTTGTCTCACATAAGGAGGTGGTGAAGGAGATGAATGATTAATGAATTTGATGATAGGCTATTAGGAAGAGTGGCGAAACCCATGATTATCAGTTAAGCCACTCTTCCTAATAGTCAAACTATATGGTTCTTTCTTTTTCCTAACCACCTGCATTTTAATGTATCTTAATCAAAGCATTTTAATGAAATAATATATTGACAAGTCATTTTTTTTATATTATGCTCACAATCTTATATTTAGTTATGTTTATTCATTCCAATAAATTTTTATTTCATTGTTGTTTGCATATATTTTCATGTATACATTCCCCACCTTAAAATTATTGACTTATCCTTATATATAAGTATTGGCAAGTACTACCAAGTAAACCCATTAAGCACAACAATGATTCTTAAATCTCAAAATTGAATTCAAAGTTAAAATATCTTCCCTCCTACTAAACATTGTGAAACAATCTAGTGCACACATTACGTGGCATATTTCTACATATCGGTATTTTAGGACATTCATTTAGCACTATAATGAAAAGAGGGATAGAGTTGGATAATAAATAGAGTATTTAATTTCAAAATCAAGGACATTATAGGAATCAATTATTCATAACCATCATAATGTCCACATGCATATCTGCAAATGTAGTTTTTAATCTTTATCACCATTATTCATTTCGTCTACAAGGGTTTTGACCTAAGAGAACCATTTCACCTATTGAGTCATGAAGCTCATTAAAGGTACAATAGGATATCTATAATATAAAATTTAGAGTGTGTAACAATACAATGAGATCATTGCATATATAGGAAAATTAGAGGACCGAGGTATGAAGGTAGGACTAAACAATTGACTACCCCTTTTAAATTTTTGACACATCTAAGATCAAGTGACAAGTGTTTGAGAATGTGTTGAAAGTGTGCATGAACTAGGTGTCTCAAGAGCATGTGTCTCAACCACATGAGATAAGATAAAAATAAAGTCCCTACAAGGAGGCTTAACCAATGTTTTCTTTCTCAACAAGTTAAATGAAGGAGAGACTATAAATTCTTTTTTTTTTTTTGATCCCTTATATTAGAGACATGGGAGCTTGGAACAATCTTTCGAAGGCCATTGAATAGTGAGGTAAAAAAAACTAAACCCAAATCATCAAGTCAATTTTGATAATATTGTGTCATAATAAGGTACATGCATGTGTCATTATCTCAATAGTCAATTTGATATTCATGTATCTAAAAAGTTAAATCAAATACTATTGAAATAAACTCACCTCTCACTTTAGTTTTCATTTACTTTGTGTTGCAATCTAGCTTCATATATATTTTAGAATGATATTAAACTAACCAATAATGTACTTTATTAGCCACACACAAGTGTTTCTATGGTTGTATGTTTGACAAGTAGTTATAGTGTTTTAGTATGGAACACATTTTATTCTATGTCTTAATATCTAACAATTTTATTCTTAACATATGATCCATAATGGTTGAGATCATAAAAGTTAAATAGTATGTTGAGTTCTTGAAATAGATAGACATAAGTAAAAGATACAAAAATAATATTTATAAAAAAAAAATGTAATGCCCCATCTTGTAACCTAAAGAATGTTGCATTGACTAGGATAGTGTAATAATTTTTTTTTTAAAAGTGTAAACATTAACTTTACTAATGCAAACATTCCCTAAGAAACGTGTTGACACACTACTTGAAAATCCCATAGATGACAAAAGTAATTAACATAGCATGTATTTAATTCACATAAATTAAGAGCATAAATTCATTAACAAATAAATTACATCATTAAAGAACAAATATGATTCTTTCATTACATTGCAATTATAATAACATTTACAATACTCGTTTCCAAATGAGGTAGGTTATATAAAAGTACAATTACATATTACAAAAGTTCTTCTTGATTACAATTGAGAAGTGATACAAATATAAGGTTTCCACTGATACAAATGATAAATATGAGAATGTACATTTCCACACACGAGCTCTCCATCCAAGAAGTACTCATCGCCACGAACAAGAACTAGGGACCCAACAGAGTAAGGTACACGTTCCACCCAACCATGTGGTACCCATAGGCCCACCCCCCATGCTAGAAGATAGTAAAAAGGTTCCCTAGATAAACCTACAAACCCTAGACACAAGAAAAACCATAGACAAAACTATACAAGTACAAGCTTAACTTAATGGTTACATTGCTTCCAGAATGGAATGATCAATAAACTAAGTTCACAAGGATACTGTTATTATAGGTGGAGTGTCATCGCAATGTTGCATAGGTTACCCAAGTGTTTCTTCCTAGGTTCCAACCCCCATCTTGGGTTACCTTGGTAACCTATTACGAAACCCGGCCCCACATGCAATCTGTTGCGGAATCGAATATCTTTCATAGTGACTAGATATCGATTTTTCCATTCCAAGCCTTCTCAACTCATCCCAAAGTATGAACTAGCCCTTGAGTCCATGAGTGAGGAATAATTAACCCAATTAAATATTTTAGACTACCCAATGTATTGATTTAGTTTTCACTGATTAACTAACTCTACATGAGTTACCCTAGCACCACTTTGTGTGCCGACCCTCATGAAGAGCCACTGCCCTATTAATAACACAAGGAAACTATTTCCACTAACTAAGGGTAGACAAGGTGCACATAAATCAACATCAAATACCAAACATATCACAACGGACATCACAACCTGTTCATAGAATCAGGTGTCTATAAACCAAACAAAACCATGTGCACTACCCTAATTTGTTCAAAATATGAAACCATTATAAAAATTAACTCCCTTTCAAGAAATTACATTTGGAAGACTTATATTATCAATTAACCCCAATTTTCCCAACAAGAATATAAAACAACTTAAAGCAATTCAGGCAAAAATAAGAATCTAATGTTAGGATTTACTAAATCCAATCAAATCAATTTCATATAGCATGAAAATTAAACAACATGATTATAGTTCTTTTCTCAAACAATTAAAAAGGAATTGAATCAATTAGTCTAATTCTAATTTCCTCAATTACACATAAAAATAAATATCAATTTTCTCTTTCCAATTTTATTGTTTGATGATAATTATCTTTATGCATTTACACGCATCTATATAAAATAAAATCTTATTTAAATACTTAATCATTTTTCCTAAAATTATATATGCACATATATAAACATACACACACACAGAGATATATATATATATATATATATATATATATATATATATATATATATATATATACACATATATATATATATACATATATATATACATTTATATATATATAAATATATAATGTATTTTAAGTTTAAATTTAATATATTCGAAATTCGTAACAATTAAAATCCGTATAAAGAAAATTCCTTAAAAATAAAATAAAATAAGAAAAAGAATTGAAAGTTATTAACCCTTAAGCAATATGCATTTGGGGTTTGTATTGGTCGTTTGCATAGTCGAC
Source organism: Sequoia sempervirens (assembly GCA_007258455.2). Classification (NCBI taxonomy): domain Eukaryota; kingdom Viridiplantae; phylum Streptophyta; class Pinopsida; order Cupressales; family Cupressaceae; genus Sequoia; species Sequoia sempervirens. Next base: position 670,906,311 of record VDFB02281492.1, read on the forward strand.
CATATGGCCGCAACTCCTTTCACAGCTGGCCCTAATGGCCACGGTGTGTTGGAAGCCTAAGTGTTGCCTGTGTGGGCAGCGCCGCCCTCCACAGCCGGCTGTGGGCGTAGCCCCTGCAACCCTTTAAGTTATATGTTTTTTTAATTAAATTTAAAAAATTCATTTGCTATTTCGCCCGTACGACGATAATCAGAATGTTTTTTTTTTTATATAAAGAAAATCTCTCTGACTAATTCACATGATTTTAGATGTATATATGTATTATAACTATATAACTATATAACTATAATATAACTATAACTATATATATATATATAAAATAATATATGAGAAAGATTGTCCGGGAAGGGAAAATTTAATTTAGAATTTTCTACAGGAAAAATTTAATCAAAATATACAGAGGTTCTCAATTTATCAATAAATTATACAGAGGTTTCCAATTTATCAATTTTGATTGAGAGTTTCATTTTTTGTAACAAAAGATTTCCTTCACAATTTAATTTCTCAAAATATTTTGTACAAGAAACATATAACAAAGTTTGAAATAGAGGTTTCCATTTCCTCAATCTAACTAGTGAGTTTCATTCTCAAATCTACAGAGACTTCTTTGGTTTTCTATTGAGAATTTTCTATTGTTGCTCTTTGATTTTATTATAAAGCTTTGTTTCAAAATTTACACAGAGAGGTAACAACTTTTCTACAAATAATTTTACCGAGAAGTACATAAGTTTCAATCAAATATTATTTCCTCAGGCAATCTTTTAATTTCACAAATTAACAACACTTCTACAAATTTAAATCTTCATACATGCAATCTTTTCAAATCACAATACTAAATAAATAAACAGTAAAGAACCTGTTTTCCTGTAGCTTGAAAAATTGATTGTTGAAGAAAAGCTTTGCCTACTGCATGCAACTTCCAAAGCCCTTTCAAATCTCCTCTTTCCAAAAGATTGCAAATTATTGAACAAATATGTATCCGAGAACTTCTTCCAGAAATTTAAATCAAAACCCCAAATCAAAAATCATAATTTCTTCAGCAGAACTCTGTTTTCTTTCTTTTTTTCCCGTGAAGTGTTTTCTTGCCTTCTAAAATCTAGCAATATTCTTTCTGAGAAAATCCTCAACAAGAATTTTTGCATTTAATTCAACTAACACACATGGAAAATCAAGAAAATATCTTCTAACAAACTCACAGATATTTTCTTCTATCAATATCAAGAATATATTTTATTTTCAAAGAATTTAAAATTTCACAAACTAATTTCATATTTTAATACTTATTTAAAATTTCATTTCTCACAAAAGCATTTAAATAATATTTAATCTATTCTCTTAATAAAAGTGAATTTAATCAATTAATTAATTAATTTAATAAAATAACTTTAATCATAATGATTAAATTATTTTACCAATAATCTAATTTAATTAATTAATAAAATATAAAACTTTTATCTACAATATTTAAAATTAATTTAAATAAGCATTAAATTATAATGAACATTAATCTAACACTAAATTCACAAAATAAACCTTAAATAATAAATAATCAAAATAGACCAGACCTAAACTGATGACATACTTTGACTAGGTTTAAGGCTAGACTAGGATAAACCTTGTTACTATCTCCTAATCAACATTACCATTGAGTCTGGACACGCTCAGACCTGTGAAACCAGGTGGAGTCAGTGTCCTGTACCTGCAATCCTGCAATCAGAAATATAACATACATATATATAATCCATGATTCAAACACACCGTGATGAGAAAATCATGAAAATCACAAGGAACTCACAAATGAGTGATGCAACTCCGTTCTCCTCACCAATACAATATCACATCAAACTGAGAAAATAAATATCAATTAATCTACCATAAGCATATATATAGCAATAAAATCTAAAGTAAAGATCTATGCTAACATAAAGCATGTCAGAAATATCACCACCAAATAGTTTATCATCACAACATAAAATAAATGCACAATCGCTCTACAGTCAGTGATCAATACATCAAAACAAAGTACCAGGGTCTATCAAAGTGAAAACATACTATCGAAAAACATAACTAAAATGGAGGGGTACTACAAAAAAATTTATATATTTTGAATTTTGGCATGAACCTATGCCCATAAAATGTTGGGTTAAATCCGTAGTTGTAATGATAACTAATTATTTCAATCTTAGAAAAAATAAAATGAAATTCTTTTTACTTCCAACATCTAAAAAATTCTTCTAAGGCCCAAAACATTGCTCCAACATCTTTAAAAATTATAAATAGGGGTAGAGATTATCTATCTTGCACAATATTATATTGAGGAGAATTAGAGAAGTTCAAAGTTTTTATATATATTTTTTATTTTTAACATGGTAGTAGAGGAAAACTATTATTTTCCCTATAAGGTTAAAAATTAGCAGCATTGTAATTCTTATTTTATATTTTTTTCTCATTTAAGTGTTAATTCATTAAAGAAACATTTTAGCTATCATTTTTCCAAACTTTGGCCCTAACAACACATTTCTAGTTTGTAATATGCACCAATCTAAGCTCTAAGACTTATAACCAACCATCAACTAAAAGTTAGAGTCCTCATTCTTCTAGGAAATCAATGCCCCAACCTTAGTGTCAACATGATAGCATCCCCAATGCTAATATCCTAGTTGAAATTTTATTTGTTTCCTTCTTGAACCAACAAATCCTTAGTCTTGGAATATTATGTTTTTCAATAGATAAATGACATATAACACTCTATTTTATGTTCTTGAAAATTTTAATTTGACCATATATCAGATTATGTTAATTATCCTCTCTTGCCTTCTTTTAGAAAAAGTTCCTCCAAGAAACTAGTGCCAATTTTTTTAGATCAACATCATATCCCTACATTCCTCCATGGATAAATATATAAAATTACCCTTTTTTTTTAACCCCTTCATTGATTTTCATCCTCCTCCACCATCGTAGAAAATAGATCATTTGAAATCCCTTGTTATAATTACTAGGATTATCCATTCTAATATCTCCTAGAAGAAAACATCATTGTTATTGATATTTCCCTTCACTAAAATCCACTATTCTTGTATGTCAAAAATCTCCATTTAATTAGTTCATTAGTATGATAGAAAGCTTTGTATCCTTATCTCCTCCATTACATAATCAAACACCACTTTATCTTGCATCCTTCTAGGGTTATTTTGAGGCTACGAAACCTTATACACAAGAAAAATACCCATACTTGTGGATCACACATCTCATTTTTATGTGTTATTGCGAAGGTTGAAGCAAACTAGAATAATTTTTTTAAATCATAAAATATTCTCTCCTCATTTAAATTTAGACATCATTTTCTCAGTACTTAGAGGTTTTGCTATTATTTGGTATTTTGATTAGAGAAATTGCACATGTAGCCTCAAATGGCTATATAAAAAATCAAAGAAAATGACATGAGCATCTAAGGAGGACACATGTGTCAAACACCCAAACACAAGCACCCAAGAATTTAAAGTTGTAAGAATTTGTTCAAAATTACTAAAAATGTTTATACAACTTTCCTTATGAATTTAAATTTAAATTTCACAAGCAGCAAAATATTATAACCCTACATTATTTATTTCTTGTACCTTAATTAATTTTAATTTCCATTCCAATCTCTATCAGTAATTTTAGAAAAATATCTATTATTTTTATACATTTTAATTAATTAGATAGAACTAGTTTAATGCATTAAAATAAAAAAATATTAAATAATACCTAAAACACATTTAGTATGACTTAAGTTTATTAGTTCCTACTAGGGAACTATAGGCACCATGAGAATTTAACTAGTTATTAATAAAGTTCTTATTTTAACCAATGAGAACTTGAGTAATTTTTCTATTTGAATTTTTTCAATCTATTATCAATGTATAGATGCAAATTATATAACAAAATATATTTAAAAAATCAATTCTCTTGAATCTAATTGGTACACAATTTTCACTCGATATAAGTGATTTTGGCGCTTTCATTGCTTACCGATCCAACTAATTTTTAAGATTTTTTTTTTATTATGAGAACACATAGGTAATTGGTAGTCAACAATCGATGACCAAGAAAATCTCATTTTCTTTAAAATAAAATAAAACACAATAGATCATAAGGAGAGCATGGTTGAACTTCATGCTGTTTATTTTTATTTATTTATTTTATTCTGTTTTCTCTTTTTAACTACATTACATATAACATACTCGTTACGCCGAGAGGTGTTATACAGTGAAAGCATTCAAGGAATATTCTCCATTAAGTTTTTGAAGCTGCATTTAAATTGACGTCTTTGCTGACTGTCATGAGTGGTGGTGGTTATATGTTTATTTTTCTGGTTATATGTTTATTTTTCCTTATATCAAAAAAAGGCTGACTGTCATGAGTGGTGGCGGTTATATATTTATTTTTCCTTATTATCAAAAAAAGATAAAACTTGCACGACTTCACAATATTGTAACTGATAACCAAAAGTAACTAGTTGCATTGCCATGTGCCCATTTGCTACATGCATTTACTTGGCGTCCTACAGTATACAAGCATGATGTAGAAGCCACCATCCTTTTTATCCTTCTTATCTGCTGCATGTGAGGTATATATATACAAGCATGATGTAGAAGCCACCATTCTTTTTATCCTTCTTATCTGCTACATGTGAGGTATATATTGTGCAGTGAACTAATCAAAAAAATAAAATAAAAAATAAATAAAATCAGAAAACTAGGGGTTAGTAAAATTGTGTTTGAGCATGAAAATTAAATATATAATTTGTCTTGTGTTGTGATATTATGTGACTCAGTTAATATTATAGTAAAGAAAAATAAATAAATATAATGAACATTATCAAGAATAAATCAAATAACATCTACTTTATAATTTAAGGAAAACAATTCATCTACTACAAATTGAAAAAAAATGAGCTTAAAAGTTAGCTTGATGGATATAAGGCCTGGAGCAATTTGATATTTTAAGCCTAAATTATCACCATAAAACTGTCGATCATCTTGGTTGAACGTGCTTTCTGAGTTGAGGCCCTAAATCCTGGGTATGGAGGAAAAGTAGGAGAAGGGCGTGGTCGAGCTGGAGGAGTGGACTGATCTAGTGGAGAAAAAACAAAGATTTACTATGTTATTATTTCTGAAGCAGAGTTTGAGACATCGAAGGAGGTAGTTATTGTAACAACCCATCATTCAATCAATCAACTTAGCCTTAGGAAGGAAAAAATCTTGGCTATTGGGAAAAATAGCAGAGATAGACTTGCATTCGTGGTGGAGAAAGGGGAGGAGAGGATACATTGATTACAAAATAGAAGAGAATAGAGGATTCGAGAAAAAAATCTATCTGCTAAATATAGATAGGCCCCTCAAGGAGTTCAATGAGTCTATAAATGAGCAGAGCTGAGTAGAGCATAGACGTCTTCAATACAAATTGCACAAGCTGAAAAGGTTTGAAGTTCTTGACACCTATAGAGCATCGCTGCTTGGGAAGCTCAAATTTTACAGGTACGTTTGCTGAATTTTTTTTGCATTTTGAAGCAAAGAAAGTATTAGTATTTTGAAATGTAATGGCAGGTGTAAAGCCAGGCCGAATTAATATTCTTAGGGTTTTGAATGTGAGATCTGACTAGGTAGCTCTCATCTGAAGGACTCCTAGTTAGATAAAATAGATATATTTATAAAAATTCTTCATAAGTTAATTTATAGGAATAACCATAAAGTCAATATATTTACTATAACATTCTTTTTAATAATACATTATGTGAATTTTTTTTAATACTAAACATAAATATATATTTATATATACTCATATTTATTTATTATATTTTTCATTCTATTAAATTCAAATATATAAAATAATCTAATAAAAAATTCAAATAAATAATATATTTTTAATATATTATATTATTAATTTAACAACATACTATAATATTATAATATATATACAATATATATGTAACATTTATACCATCTAAAATATAATTTAATATATTCAATAATAATATTATAATTTTATATTTAATTTAATTTAATTTTTATTTTGTAACATAATATTTGATTTTGCAGTAGGGTGGGAGGCAATAAGTTTTTAAACTAATATATTTAAAACTAGCTTATTTTCCATATAAATGAAATAATTTATATAACATTATTTATAAAGATAAGATATACAAAGAATATGTTAAATTATTACCTCAAAAAAGAAGTTTCTAAAAGTTAAAAAATTGAGTTTGGAAGAACTTTCCTAAATATACAAGTTTCTATTTTAATATACTTAAAATTAAACCCTGATCCTAATTCTAATTCTATCTCTAATGGTAAAGTAAGACTTAATCTAAACTATAACCCTAACCCTAATTCTATATCCAATTATAACCCTAACCTTAATCCTAATAATAACTTTAATTCTATTTTATCTCTAATGGTAAAGTAAACCTTAATCTGAACTATAACCCTAACCCTAATTCTATATCTAATTATAACCCTATCCTTAATCCTAA
>VDFB02281492.1:670912924-670944221 GCA_007258455.2 Sequoia sempervirens
AGGAGGGAAGGAGGAAAGGAGGGAGGGATGGAAGGGGAGAGATAGGTTAGATAGATACAAGTATAGAGGGAAGGAGAGAGTGTCAGAGAGAGGTCTAGAGCATAAGGGTTAAAAAATGAGTGAGATAGAGAGAGAAAGATGATACAACTTGCTAATTACTAAAATTTTATCTCCTAATTATTGAAATTTGACATGTTGATTACGGAAATATTTTTTTGATTTCAAAAAAGGCACATTTTTTCTCAAAATGCACATGTTTTTTGAAATTTAAACCATAACATGAGTGTGTTATAATGTGAGTGCATTATAACACACTCACATTATGGCTTATTAATGACCAATCCTAGGCTCAGTCATTACCAAGCCATAACATGAGTGCATTTTACTATAACGCGCTCACATTTTCACTATTTCAGGATGAAAAAGTAAATTGGCCACAAATTGGAAACCTATCTTCATGCACCTACCCAAAATAGATACTAAACATTCTAGTAAGGTGTTCTTAAAAAATTTAGTCAATATGTATATGGTTTCCATAATGGCAATGACAATGCATATAGACAAGTAGCATAAAATTTCTATAGATTACTCTCCTCTATACAGATTACACAGACTATGAATAATATAATCAATGGTTATCTTATTCATCTCTATTGGTTTCCAATAAATGTGATGTTTTATTCTTTCCTATCCATTCAATGAATGTATGTAAATGCTTGAATGTATCTCCCTGGAAGAAAGGGAAGCTGGAAGAAGGAATAGGTATATCACCGAGCTTACATGGGACGTCATCATTCTCCCATTGAAGTCTCAGATGGTTCCTTTGATAGTGGAGACAAGACTGATTTTGGTTATCATTAGTATCTCATGGTTATGAAGGATTGGGTTGATTCTGAGGATGAGGTGGTGATGGCTACTCCACTTACAATAAGGACACCGAGTTGGCACACCTACTTTGTTGATAATAAGGGAAAGTAGCACTATTTTCTCTCTCTTAGTGGGTGCACAGTTTTTTTTCCATTATGTTATCTTGCTCTCTTTGGCTAATGTGTTGTGATATGGGTCTTTATTTAATTTTTCCTTTGGTACTAATGGTGATATTTCTCGAGATGGAATGAATTTACATGGCTTTGATGTTGCGACAGTGACACTTTTTGAAGAATGGTGGCTCTGCTCTGGCTAACAATTGTTGGGGTTTTGTTTTTCTCTCCACTAACATACATATGATTACTTGCAACTAATTGGGGAATTTTTCAACTTTTTGATGAAATTCATTTTTCAATGAAAGTGAAATATAAGTGTAATTCAACCTAGTGCTTGTTGCTCCCTTGTTCTATAAAAGGGATTTCAAGGTTGGTTACACAGGGAGGTCAGTAGGTAGTTCTTTTTTGAAGATGTTATACACAAAAAACAAAATAGATAATAAACTTTCTAGTAAGGTGTTCTTGGAAAAGTCAATTGATATGTATATGGTTTTGATAATGGAAATGACAATGCATATAGTAGAATAGCATAAAATTTCTATAGATTACTCTCCTATGTATAGATTGCACAGACTATGAATAATATAATCAATGGTTATGTTATTTTTCTTTGTTGGTTTCCAATAGATGTGTTGTTTTATTCCTGCTTATTCATTCAATGAATGTATGGAAATGCTTGAATGTATCAATGGATTTGAAATAAATCTTGTGTGATGATGCTAGTAAGAAGTAAATAATGGAAATGACTGGTGCGAGTATTATAATGCAATATTTTCGAAGCTTTGGGTATTGTTAAGTATACGTTTATTATCTAGTCATATGGATATTTGGTTTGACTCTGTTCTAAGAATATGGCAATGATTTAGTAAAGTAATCATATTCTAATTGTGGTAACGAATTCAATTGTTGATCACAAAACATAATCAAATCACGTATAAAGCTTTTTTTGGGTGTGTAGAAAGTTAATGAATTATATCTTCTATTGTTTGCGTTAGTCACTATCTTGAAGGTTAGCCAAATCTTCAAGATGTTGTGTCTATTGAAAACATTAAAGGAGAATTATTTGTTCATCTCGTGTTTGATACTAATACACACTAGTATCTACAAACACATTGATTAGGATTACCCTCCTGGGTTTTACATAGCCTAAAGTGAAGAAGTGAAGACCTAAAATCCTTTACTTATGTGTTGGCCAATCCTTACCCATATTGATAATTGTTCCTGGCAAGTTCACATGTCTGTGGTAAGAATAAGTTTGATTCTCTACAAAAGAAATGGTGACTCAACTAGGGACTGATTTGAAAAAAATTAGTAGATCATTTAGCCTTGATAGTGTCATGAAGGTTCTAATGTAAAGTTTCCCCTAAGAGTGGGTGGCGACTCCGGAGAACTCTACACAAGTGAAAGTATTGCAAGAAGAAGTTTAAAGTAACATCAATCAGTAAAAGGAGCTTCATGATGTTGAAGTTTTATCCTCTACAAAGGAGGTGGCGACTCTAAGTAAAGAACCTGATAAAGCATGATATCTGCCAATATATATAGGTATTTTCCCATGTTTTGATTTGCAAGAGGAAATAAGTTTGCAAGGAAGCCATTTTTAAGAGATATGAAAGAAATACTATGATACCAATTAAGTGTGTTAAAGCACTAAGGAGGGGAATAGTAGCCATTATTATACATACTTCTGAATTGAAATTTGCAATATCTAAATATGGTGGAAGAAGTATGCTTTTTCTTGAAACCTGCTAATTAGAGAGATCTTAGATATAGTTTTATTTGAGTTATGCATTGTAATATTTTAAGGTCATGATAAAAGCAAGAAATAGGGCAGTGATCAACTGTAGATTTGATATTTGAAGTCTGTAAAGGGGTGTAAGAAAATTTATCATTCACTTGTACATTCCTATGTGGTGCATGATGTAAATATGAAGAGTGGGCAGCCCCTATCTCGTCATAAAAAAAGTTTCTCTGTGGAAAGATATAGACCATTGAATTTTAGTGGTATTCAAGGTTTCTGAAGCCTTGCTCCTAATGAAGTTAGGGAGCATTTTCAAAAGTTGAAAGAGAAAAGATTAGAATTAGCATTTCAACATCTACAAGAATTTTCTGATTTGATAGGAGATTTTGAGATAAGTCATCAAGATGTTGTCATGAAGTTCTTTGTTCAATATCTGAAGAAAGATGCTAGAGATTGGTTTTCATATTTTCTAGTATGTTTTGTCTCTTCATGGAATGAGTTCATGACAAAATTTATAGAATAGTTTGGAGAAAGAATTAATCCAAATTTAGTGAGACAAATTTAATAACATCTAGAAAGAGGATGATGAGTTAATCTCAGCTTTCAATCTCAAATTTTCAAAACCATTAAGTGACATTCCTGAGAGCATGAGACCAAATGATGCAATATGTATGATTGTATACTTTGATGCATTTGATGATGAAATGAGTTATTTGCTAAGATATAAAGAGCCTACAACATTACATCAGGCATATCAAAATCGTATGGATATTGAGAATAATATGAAATTTTCAATGATAAAATGGTGCATGGCTACAAGTGCTGGTTATTCTAGGACACCTCATGTAAATGAAATTCATGACAATAGAAATGACTATCAATATGATAATTCTTCTGCTGTTCTGATTTGTCTAGCACTAAAACACAGATCATAGTGAACTCTAAGTTGAAAATCAACAAAATTTGAGTAATGTTGATCAGATGTGTTTTATGCAAGAATTGTCTAACATAAAGAGGCGGGAGGGAGAATCACACTATGATTTGTTATCAATCTTTATGGATGCATTGTTGGAAGTCTCCAAAATATTCAGACCTAAGGATTCAACTTGCATTGATTTATTTTGCAAAATCCTTGAGCTAGGGTTGAATATCTTTCCAAAAGAATTGAAGCCTCATAGTTTTGAACAAGTATATTTGAATGCATAAAAAGTATAGAATGAGTCAGGTGTGACTCTACACAAAACATGATACACAAAGATGAAAAGAGTATATCAGAAAATGAAGATCCATCTTGTTATATGGATGAGGATAGTAATTGTAATCAACCCACAAGCAACATATATAGATATTTGTATATCACTGATGAAAATAAAGATATACTTGCAAGTGTTATTGATTTCTCATCACAAATCAATGGTTAGGATATTGAAGATGAAAATATAAGCACTCACTATAAAAAATTTGATCATAATTTATGTAGTGATGAGTTTTCTTGTGATGAAGATCATGGTGAGAGTGAAATTCTCATTATTTTTCTAAGGGTTATAAATGTTCCTATGAGGATGAGCTAGAGGTTTTTACTTCACATGAAGGATGTAGTGATCTAAATGAGGATGAATTCACTTGTTCAAAAATGAATGAACAAGTTTCACATGATGAATATTTGGAGTGTAGCTCGAGTTTGCTATCATTGAAGCTTACCGATTCAATGGATGATGATCACTTTGAAGAGAAGAATGTTTGTGTTCAGTATGTTGATCCTAAACACAGTGCTAGAAATGATAAAGATATTGATGATGCTAACTATGATGCTAATGAATGTGCTCATGACCTTGCTGCTCATGATTTTTTATATGAAGTAGATGTGGAGATGTCAGCTAAGCATTAAAAGGATGATGATGTAATCATGGATAAAAGAAAGTTTTCATTATTGAATGATCAAAGTATACATCATGATAATAAAATGGATCTTGATTCAACATTATTACCCATTGATAATATAAAACAGTTTGATGAATTTTCAAATCGTTTTGATATTGTAGAACTTTTGAGTCTATATGTGAAGCAACCAAGTGATGTAAAAAATAGTGGATCTCATGCTAGTGAATGTGAAATGGAGTTCTTTTTTTATTTTACTTATCTTCACAATATGATTATGGAAATTTTTTCATCCAATAATGAAAGCATCTATGTGAAGTAAAAAAAAGATACTTGTTCAAGTGCTAATGAAAAAATTTCAGATGACAATGAGTCTTTGGCACATAGGTCAATATGCCTATCAATTGATAGTGCACATGAAGTTGCTAGTGCACATAAAAGTATTTTTGCTAATCCTGTTAATCATGAAAATAATGGGATTCAAAGTGATCCAGATATTGGTAAATTTGATTTTTAGAACCTTCAAGCATTTGATGATGTGACTGAGTTATGTTGTTTTGGTAAACTTACCTACAGTGGAATTCAATTGAAGGAGTTTCAAATGTGTGAGCAATCTTTGCTCAACACACAAGAGGATCACACATTATCCTTGAGCCACATGTGATGTCTTTTTTGAGCCTAATTATTATGAAGGGGTTGGTGAATGTGAAAAGAATGTTTTTTCATATAGTCTTGACTATGGTCCTCATATTTTGTTACTTGCCACAGAATCAGAAAATAAAATGAATGGTAGTAATATGGCTTATGTCAGTGGGTTACCATGTGAAAAAAAGAATAAATTCAAAAGCATCTTGACACTATCTAGTTTGTAGGAATGCAGTCACTCAGGTTGTTGTGGTGTGATAGAGGAAAGCATGGGTTAAGGAAGATCGTCTTTTTCAATAAATTGTTATTTGACAGAGCTAAACATGGGATTTTGTTTTCATTTGGTGGCCTGGGGCCATCAACTACTATTGAAAACTCAAAAAGACTCTATTTCCCAATGGATAAGGCATTTGGTATGCTCTCCCATGATTCCAGAATCTCACGATGCCTACAAGAGGCATGTGTCCCTAACAAGAGCCACTAATGGAGCCCCTCAAAAATCCTTGGTTCAATTCTACAATTTGCAAAAATTGGCTCAAATCCTCATTTTTGGCTTAGGGTTGTGTTCCTTATAAATGTTTTAGGGTCCTATGTTCTAAACTCTCCAAAATTGGCCTATAAGTCCAGAAAAAACCTTTGGTTGTTCTATTGTTGCATTGACTTGATATTCCCGCTCGTCGGTTGTCTAAGATATCACTTATGTCATCAATGTCATTGTTTTTACTAGCCCCTTGATTTTAGGTCTGTTGGTCACCTTGGTCCTTCTCAATATTAATTTTTCATCTGGTCAAGGCTTAATTTTATAAATATTTATATCCTTAGCCTTCATCCTTTATGGGTCAAGTTCTCATCTGCCTAGAGGTGGTCCCTTTTTAAGATTAACATTTTTGGCATGTGCAAAGTTAGGATTTCATGCTGGCTGATCAATCGTCAGAGGCTGACCCTAGCCATTCCCCATGTGCCTATGCTGATTTACTTATTATTTTATTCACATAGGTTGATGGGCTTCAACCACATGTCTGACATAATTGTGGGCCCAGTCTCTTTTGTGAAGGTAGTTGGCTCCATTCAAACAGGATTAATGGTCACTATTTTAAAGACATGGCCAAATCTTGACCTTTGCCCACACGACCGTGTTGGTTTATTTCATGTTATTTTAAACACACGGGCTAGCGAGCAATGGTCATGTGTTACTGAAAAAGGGTGGGACCGGTATGTCCAAGCATAGTTTGAGTAAATATCAATGATGAACATTGCAACACGTGTCCTCATCGAGACTGTTCCCTATCCAGATAAATCTTGACCATTCCCCACCATCCCTTGAGGGCTCAACTTGTGTCCTGTATTATTCAGCGGGCATGTGAGCAAGTGCCACACAGACTATTGTAATTAAATTAGAAGGTTTCTAGTAATGATAAAGGTTAATTGGAGATATTGGCTAAGACTATTCTAAGATAAAAATGATGCTAAATTAGAATTAATTCTTGGGCATGCATGTGAAATTTGTAAACATTTTTGTGGCCGTCAAATCTATCAGGAGCTAGTACATGTGGGAAGGTGAAATTTAAGTTAAGTAGGGTACGAGATGATATTCTAAAGATAAATCATGATCACTCCCCGCTGCCTTACTATGATCAATTGCAAGAAAATTAATCCCCACGAGCAAGTGGATAAATGTGACACGACAGGTTGGTTGAACAATAAGAGTATGGTTAATGTACAAATTAAGCAGATGCTTATCTCACTAAAGTTTCTTGATTAGGGACAAGTATCAAATGCATGCTTCTCATCTTGTCATAATTAATCATCCTGATTAATTATTTGTTGATTCACTTTAAGGTATGATCGATGGTTGAGATTCAAAATCAAGGTAATCAATTGCCAGTGTTCTTGCACAAGCTTTCCTGCAAAATTAATGCAGACACACACTATTTTCTCTAATTAATGAAGATCACCTACTTGATAATTCTCATTGTCTAAATGCTTATGATAATTAGAAATATAAGAGTAAGTGTGATTTTGAGCTTGTTATTTCTGAGAAGGGTGGTGTTTTTGTTCTAGGAAAATTTGATAAGTTGCTAAGTGAGGAAATGGGAAAGGTGAGTGTGAACATTAGCTTGGTCCATAGGTTAAAAAGGCTCAACTCTCTTGAATCTCAGGACAATTCTCCCCAAGGTGAACGAGATATGCCATAAATCCCTATGACACCAAAGAAAAAAGCAAGAGTTGCCAAAAAATCTGTATGGAGTGTTCTCAAACATGCCTATCATCTAACAGGCCAAATCGTCTTAGAGGAATTAGCCAAAGGAAAGGAGAAGAAGGTTGAGAGGCCAAAAAGGGAAGCTAGAATAAGGAATAGGTATCACTGAGCTTACATGGGACATCATCATTCTCCCATTGAAGTCTCAGATCATTCCTCTGATAGTGCAGACAAGATTGATTATGGTTATCATCAATATCTCATGGCTATGAAGGATTGGGCTGATTCTGAGGATGAGGTGGTGATGGATACTCTTCTTACAATAAGGACACCAAACGGGCACACCTACTTTTCTAATAATAAGGAAAACTAGCACTCTATTCTCTCTCTTAGTGGGTGCTCAAATTTTTGTCCTTTGTGTTATCTTGCTCTCTTTGGCTAGTGTGTTGCAATATGGGTTTTTATTTACTTTTCCCTTTGGTGTTGATGGTGACATTTCTTGGGATGGAATGAATTTACATGTTTTTGATGCTATGACAGTGACACTTTTTGAAGAATGGTGGGTTTGCTCTGGCTAACGGTTTTTGGGGTTTTGTTTTGCTCTCCCCTAATACACATATGATTGCTTGCAACCAATTAGGGAATTTTTCCACTTTCTATTGAAATTCATTTTGGAATGAAAGTGAAATGTAAGTGTAATTCAACCTGTTGCTTGTTGCTCCCTTGTTCTATAAAAGGGATTTCAAGGCTAGTTACATAGGGAGGTCAATAGGTAGTTCTTTTTTGAAGAGGTTATACACAAAAAACAAAATAGATACTGAAATTTCCAGTAAGGTGTTCTTGGAAAACTCGGTCAATATGTATATGGTTTCAATAATGGAAATGACAATGCATATAGCAGAATAGCATAAAATTTATATAGATTACTCTCCTATGTATAGATTACACAGACTATGAATAATATAATCAATGCTTATCTTATTCGTCTCTATTGGTTTCCAATAGATGTGTTGTTCTATTCCTGCTTATCCATTCAGTGAATGTATGTAAATGCTTAAATGTAACATCAGGTTTGAAATAGATCTTATGTGACTATGCTAGTAAGAAGGAAATTATGGAAATGACTGGTGGAAGCATTGTAATGCAATATTTTTTAAGCTTTGGGTATTTTTAAGTATACGTTTATTATCTAGTCATATGGATATTTGGTTTGACTCCACTCTAAGAATATAGCAGTGGTCTAGTAAAGTAATTATACTCTAATTGTGGCAACCAATTCAATTGTTGATCACAAAACATAATCAAATCACTTATAAATATTTTCTGGGTGTGTAGAAAGTTAATGAATTATATCTTCTCTTGTTTATGTTAGTCATTGTCTTGAAGGTTATCCAAATCTTCAGGATGTTGTGTTTGTCAAACATTAAAGGAGAATTATTTGTTCATCCTGTGTTTGATACTAATACACACTAGTATCTACAAACACATTGTTTAGGATTACCCTCTTGGATTTTACAGGGCCCGAAGTGAAGAAGTGAAGACCTAAAAGCCTTTACTTATGTCTTGGCCAATCCTTATCATTACTAATAATTGTTCTTGGAAAGTTCATAGGTTTGTGGTAAGAATAAGTTTGGTTCTTAAAAATAACCAATAGATTGATGCATAAACTCACAAAAACAAACACAGATATGAAGAGTACAAATATAGGGGAACCTATCCAAAAAAAATAAAGGAAAAAATAATAGGATACTAGCATTGGGAATCTATGTCCCATGGTTTTGTGTAGTCCAAATTATAGTCTATAATTTCATGTGCTCTCTACTCTACTAACCTTTTAAATCTCCAAATTCACATATGAATTTGCACAACAATAAAGAAGTAAAGGGGAGGGATGACTATATAGGATTTTTCCTTGGTCAAACCCCTATTTTGGTATTTCTATCTGCACAAATAGATGATTTGCTAAAAATTACTATGTGTGCTATAAATCCTATGTATCTCTAAGATTGCACAGTCAAAATTGATAAGAAAAATAATAAATGAAAAGTCTAATTAGGTGCATGTTGAGTGGATTTATACATGAATCAAAAAAGTAAATGAACTATCCAACCCAAGAGAAAGGTTATTCTTAAGGGTAATGAAACACAAGTTACCTCACTTATGGTAGCAAGGTGATCAAAAGTCTGAAGCTGAAAATCAGCTAGAATCATGTCCAGTTGTGTTGAAGATGTGAAGAATCCAGTCATGAATCCTTGATTCCTAAATGTTCTAAAAATTTCTTGAGACTTTTTTCATCATAGAAATATCAAATAAAATAAAATATTGTTCAAAATTTTGGAGGTATGAGCATGACTTTGAAAAAGCTTCATTGTAGCTTATTATTTATTGTATTTGTGTGATAAAAATTTCATGTTTAAATATGGAAATATAGGAATAAACTTAGGTCTTGGCTTGCGTGTTTAGTTTCAATTTCCAAATTTTTATATGAAAATATCAAAATTGATGTCACATTGCATAAGACAAAGACCGAAACTCACAAGTGTCTATCTTTTTCAAGTGAAATGGAGGGACCCAACCTCCTAGTACCCATGTATATGTGTTTTTTACCTTTGGAAGAAGGAACCATAAGTTTGGGGTCCCTTAATGTAGGACCTAGCCCAGTTGAAGAATTTGACATAGTTTTAATGGTGTAGGGTTATCAATGAGGTGTTTTAAGGTATCATAAGAATGTTTTATTGAGTTTAGGGTAAGGCCAATGTTGGTAAATGGTCATAAAATGGAATAGGGGAGTGGATACTAAAGCAAGCACCAAATAGAGTGTGAAGTGTTCTTGCACCATGATGGATCATAATTTACAATGTTAGATTTTCCCCCCACTTTAGTGAGTCTATGACACTATGTGCGTATGCAAGCTAAAGGACATGAGAATAAGTTATGAAAAAAGTAACAATGTAAAGGATACCAAAAAGGGATACTGTAGAGAATGCAGAACATTGCTAAGTGAGATAATAAAGCCCCCAGTGTAGGAACCTATAAGTGAGATAATTTAAAGGTTTCGTAGAGTTTTTTCTATGTTTTTAGGTTTAATTTGTGTAGAGTTTCAATAATTTTGTGAGTTTTTCACCGTTATTTGACCCTCTCTGCCACTTGCGTGGTCCACTTTGGGTATTCTCAGGGAATTCAAACCATGAACTTCATCATCCAATAGAATCTTTTATTCTATATTTGGCCCGACCTTTATTTGAGAGCTCTATGAAGGAAGTCATAGGTGTTCAAAAGGTTATCTTCTTGGTGTTGTGTGCTCATGTTGCTCTTCTATACTTGTTTGTCACTACCCCCTGTGCCATCTATTACAAATAAATTTCAGCAACAAACACATTTGATATCTAGGTGCACTGCAACTTTTAGGGGGCTATCTAATTCCTAAAATCTAAAAAAATCACATTGAAGAGAATACGCGAGCAAGTGGATTCTTTAAAGGACTCATTGTGGACTCTGCATAATATGCATCATATCAATTTTGTGTAACTGAGTTTTTGGTTCCCTCCTACACCATATTTGTGTTGAGAGACCAAGATTAGCCAATTTGATCTGCCATTCCTTGACTCAATCAACAGCTTTGGATCATTCCTACTCTCAACCATCCTTTGCTTCTATAGATTAGTCTACATCATTTTTTATACAGGGGGCCTCATCCTCTTACTACTACCACACAATTAGACTAAAAGACCTTATTGTTCAAGGTTGTGCATAAGCTCCAATAGCAAGCATAGTGGCATGAGGAACTACCTTTGCAAAGGCTACACTAAATTGGTATTTCCAATTGCAAGGTTGTCAACAGCACCTTCCAACATTCTCCAAACCTTCTATCTTTATGCTTCTTTAAGGGTTTAATTGAGCCTATTATATGTTAGCACAAATTAGAAACATCAAGTGGTTAAATGTTGTTTCTTTATTTGAATGTAAGCTAAATAAGGAATCTCTCTAATTTTTCCTTAAATGCCTCTTATTTTCCTTCTTAGATCAAATTTCCTACTTTATTGGATAAGCTTTCTCAGATAAGCTTTCCTCCTTAAATAAAATTTCTTTCTTTATTGCATAGGCTAACTCTAGTTCAACTCCATGATTTATGTGAGATCTTGGGTTACCTCATGCTTTTCCTTGCTCTATATAAAGCAATGTCTCTTTGTATATTTAATACACACACTCTCATTTTCTATGTAAAATATAATCTATTCTAGCATATTTTTTCTTTCATGCTTTCCTAATCTTTCATTATATCTTGGGTGTATTTAATAGTAAATATTACTTGGTATCATATTCTTCATGATTTATAGGATTCCTTTTTAGAAATATTGAACTTGTAAATACTTTTTTTTTGTAGAAAAATAGTATGCTCTTCTCTTTAATCCTCAAATGATTTGGAGAATTAGAAAATTGTGAAAAAAATACCAGATTTTGAGGGTTTAACATCTACTTTTTTAGTTTCATGTGTGGTGCATGCATGTTTTGTAGCCTCTTGGATCAAATATGGAATCACCATCACATTCAAATTGGATGATAAATTCAAAGCATCCTCTCATGTCACCAAATCAACATCCTATTTTTTAGTTGCATGTACTTGCATGTGCTTCCATGTCACTGCATTCGAAGGAGAAGTTTCTTTTTATGCTTTTATGCTTTTTGCATTCATGATTGAGGGGATTATACATGTACTTTGTAATCATGAACTGAGATAAATTTCCATTTACAGGGGGGTTAATCATGTCTCTTAAACACCATTCTCATAATTTTGTTTATAGGCTAACTTCAAAGAACTGTTTTTCTTGGAAACAAGGGATAAATAATGAATCTATCGTAAGTAGGATTTACTACCCTATCTCCTTCAACTCGTTCCTAAGCCAAGTGACTATGATGAAAAGAATGCATGGTTTAATAATAATGACATAGCCTATGGACTAATGTGTTACTATTTCTAGGGATACTCTACATCACATAGAGCACACTGAGTGCCCTTTTACAACTTGGATCATCATCCAATAGTTGTATGGAGATATTGAATCTTCATCTAAAAGTGATGTTTCCTTGGAGAACCAAGCTATTGTGAATGATATTGAAACTTTGTTGCCTCATCAAATTTGGAAACATATTGTATGGATGATCAGTTCATTAATACCCCACCAAAAACACCTATTGCAAATTTAGATTCTAGAGATGCTTCTTCGAGAGCCTCTAGTGACATCTTGTAGTAGGGAATCCATAGTAAAATGTATCTATGATGATATTCATTACACAATTATTGTCAAACCATCATTTTCTTTGGATTATGCTCTACATCAGTCTCTAGAAGGTTCTGATTTGTCATCTTCAACACTATGGCCTAGAATGCCTAATTTGATTGTGACTACTTTCAACATCAACACTGGGATAATTGAGTCAACTTCAAAGACTTCATACATTTTTTGCTTTCTTCCTACATATTCCTTTCAAGACTTGGGAGATAAATTGCATTCACCTTTTGTTTTGTTTCTTCCTAAGGGGAGGAACGTTGCTTGATGATTGTGAACCATATTCTCCATCTAGTTTTGAGCATCTACCATTGGATAGTTTTGGGGGGGAATACTTAGTCTTTCTCTTCTATTCTCTCTCTATTTATGGGGGTTCTTCTTCTTTTGGGGGGGATTTCATATGTACATGGGCACCTCATCAGGCCATGTAGTCGGGACCCATTCATTATTTCATTCATCCATCCTTGTTTTTTCCCTCTTTCCTCTTTCCTTTCCTCGAGGTTCCATCTCCTTAGTTAGACTTAGGGGGGTGTTAGCACAAATTAGCAACTTCATATGGGTAAATGTTGTTGCTTTATTTGGTTGTAAGCTAACTAAGGAATCTCTCTGATTTTTCCTTAAATACAACTTCTTTTCGTTCTTAGATAGGATTTCCTACTTTATTGGATAAGCTTTCTTAGGTAAGCTTTCCCCCTTAAATAAAATTTCTTGCTTTATTGCATAGGCTAACTCTAGTTGAACTCCATTCTTTATGTGAGATCTTGGATTACCTCATGCTTTGCCTTGATATATATAAAGAAATGGCTCTTTGTATATTTAATACACACACTCTCATTTGCTATATATAATATAATATATTCTAGCATATTTTTTCTTTCATGCTTTCCTAATCTTTCATTGTATCTTGGGTGTGTTTAACAGTAAAGCTTACATTCTAGGCATTCCCATAGCATCTAGTGTCACAACTTGGCTTAAAAGTCTACACATCTCTAGACTCAACTTATACCCTATCTCTTGCCCCATATCAACTCTTGGAAACAAGCGGTGGTAGATTCGGCTACATTGCATCTTTGTGGGAGACATTTTAGATTAGTATGGTACAATTATAAAGGTGGCTATCAACTACCTACATGATGATACTTTATCCATTGTAGATTTTTAACTGCTATGTGTGATCCCTACTTTGATGTTGTTTGCCTATGTGGGCATTAAGCCTCTCTTAATTTTAAGATTACGAAATCGCGTAGGGAATTTTTTTTTTTTAACTCTTTTTACATTCGATCAATGATGCTAGCATGACATTGAGCTACTCCTATAAACTACAGTGCACCTAAAAACTTTTTTTTAACTTTTTTTACATGATCAATGACGCTAGAGTGACACTCCCTCTGGTAACACAAGGACAGGGGGAGACTATATCTTGTGACCTCTTGCCTACAACATGATGCTTTAGCCAATTGAACTAGGCCCCTTTTCCCTACTTTAACCTTTTAAAAGCTAGTATAGTAATTTTGCACCATTTATGGTAAATACCTACAATTATAAAAATGATGAAGTGAGATTAGATAATAGCATATTGTGTAAAATATTATAGTTAATTTGCAATTACAGTTGGATTATAGATCATGGATTAAATGTTCATATAGCGAGGTTTCCTAAAACTTAGATTTGATCAAATATGATATTAAAGGAGCATCATCTAAACATTCACAAAGAACATTTACAAAGATGAAGCAATTTCTTTTGAATTGGACATTGATGCATATACTATAGTGTCTTTATATTGCTTGATGAAGTGAACAAGTTAATAAATGATAAGAAAATATTTTGAATTTAAAAATAAAATATAATATAATATAGATAAATAATATTTATACTAGTAATAATTTATCATTAGTAATTATATTTTAAAATATGAAACTCATTTGAATAGCTGGTTATTAAATAAAAAATATGTAATCTATGAGTAAATGTATAATAAGATAGATTTGTTCATAAAATAAAATATATTTAAAAATATATATATAATTCATAATCTATTAAATTCTTAGAAATTAAAAAAACAATTGACATTCTAGATTATATTTTGAAATCACCATAATAATTTTAGTATTATGTGATTTTAAACAAAATTTAAATATATCATTTTTTAGGATAAAGGTAGGCTTAATTGTCATACATGACCTGTGTGGGGCGGGGGGCCTAGCTCGATTGGCTAAAGCATCTTGTTGTAGGCAAGAGATCACGAGGTCTACTCTCCCCCCAAACCTGTGGTACCAGAGGGCGTGTTGCACTAGCGCCACCGGTCACATGGAAAAAGTTTACGAGGCGCACTACAGTTTATAGGGGGACGGATACCCGAGTGAATCCTGCAATCTAAAAAAAAATGATGATCTATATAATAAATTCAAATGTGTTTGAAAGTAAATGTGATGACCTGTGTAAGAAATTCAAATGTGTTTGAAAGTAAATGTGGTGTTACCTATTTGAACAGGTCTTCATTCAAAAAACTTTTTAACTCACATACTATTGACCTGCAATACTACACCAGTCACCTATATGAAATTCCTTTGAACATGGTTATTAAGATAGCGTCTGAAAAAATAGTAATTCTGCTCAGTAACATTTCATGTCTTTACATGCCGTGCTCTTTAAATATATGCTCATTTCATCAACAGACTACTGAAATAGAAAATTTGCATGTTTATCTGTTGATGAGGATATACAGAAGGTAGCATTGAAAACAGAAGAAAATATTATAATGCCTGCCAATCACATTATAAGACTTATGTAGCCATCACGTGGATTGAGTAGAGGGCATCGTAGGCTATGCATTTATAGCTGAGGACACAGATTTTATTATTTTTGAGATCCGAAATGTTCAGAACTTCATGGAATAGACTACAAGTCTGTCCACAAAATGGCAAGAATAACTGGTGTACAGATAACAGGTTGCCTTTTCTCAACAAAACCTGGGATTTCCCCATCCCCACGCAAAGCCTACAAGGGTACATAACAGCTAGTCTACAACTCTAATTCAGTAAAACGGCCATAATTTAGAATAGTCCAGAGATCAGAGACAAATATGCACGACATCCATGAGAGACCAGAGAGAATATAGTCCTAAGGCTCCAAGTAGCCAATGGATACGATCTGTAGAATTATACTTGAAAAATGCTAACAATACTGTGCTGGGTAATATGCTGCACTGATTGTCCACTAAACCCAAAAGAGTCGAAATAACAAAGGACAAGTTTTGCTTCGAGAATCATAATAAAGCTGAATTTAAACTGTGGTGGACATGTGACACTGGAAGCATTTGCTTTTGAAAGCAAACAAGGGAATAGGATTGTGTGAGATAAATGTTCCAGTAATTTATAAACGTGCAGGGTAAAAGAAGTATATGAATTTGTACAGAAATAGAAAAATAGAATGATAGAAATTATCTTGAAATTAGAGAGTTTGAATAGATGTATTCTTATTATATTTACATAATCAAAGATGGTTAAATAGATAACATATGTGAATAGATGTTTCTTGTATGAGACATGACTCTCTATGGTAAATATTTCGGGGTGTGATTAAATATAGTTTATATTTTTAACCCTTTCACATGACTTACCTAGATCATAGGAGCCATCTATAACAAATGGGTTTATTAGCTACTCATGTACAAATGAACAATATTTATCACCAACGCTTTTTCAAAAGTACACATTTTTTTCTTTTTTTGAACATCCTTGATTTACCTTTGTTCATTGTTATCCATAATAATATGTCTTTCATAATTCTATCAATAAAGTAGGTGAACTCATTTGCAATGATCTTTGTGATCAAAACCATAATAGATTTAACAATGATCTTTGTGACCAATGTCACAACTATTTAGATTTAGCAATGATCTCTACAATCTAATTTTTTTTAGGTTTAGCAATCCTCTCTATAATCAATGCTACAAATTTTTGGATTTAGCAAAGATTTATGTAATCAATGTTTCAACTTTTTACATTCAACATTTGTTTCTACAATCAACACTATAAATTTTTAGATTCATCAATGATCTTTGCAATCAATGCTAAAATTTGTTGGATTTAGCAATAATCTTTGCAATCAATTTTACATATTCCACATATATAAAAGTGGGTGATCACATACTAGTGGATTACAATTTTTGGCCAAACCTTACATTGAATTGAACTTCTTAAACTAAATATTCACTTTTGGAAGCCTATATTTGCTAAACCATAAGGAATTTGAAGACGATGCAAACTAGTGATTTGTGACATTTTGTCTATAGATTATAAATATGTTTTTTTCCTTCTTAATTTTTGGAATCAAATTGCTTTTCCTTTTCCATTTCCTTCGATAACTTGTTTTTTATAGTAAATACCATTTTTAAAGAGTGATGTTTATTGTATAACACAACCTTTTTCTATGAGGGATAAAATTCTATTTTTTTAAATTTAGATTTGTAATTATGATATCTAGCTCCTTCATTTGGTTTCATAGTGGTTTATTGAGTTTTTTTTCTTAATTAAGTTTTTAAGTCAAACCAATTACAATTTAGACATAGGCATACTATATAACACATCTTTTTTTGTATGTATTAATTTTTTTTGTTGGATCAAGGACATCAATGCCAAGCACTTAAATATTTTTCAAACTTTTTTGATAATCTACTATTTTTCCACTTTCTGTAGAATAGAACCTTGATTTTCGGTGAAAATCTACATTCACAAAAAAATAAAAATAAATATTAATCAAATTAAATAATTTAAAATTATACTTTTTAGGAAGCTTATAATAAGAACTACATACTTAAAAAACATAAATTTTAAATGAATTCATTTGATCCCCCGAAAGGTAAATCAAAAGTGATTTTTTATCAACATTTTGATAGGCATAAAGGAGTCTCCATTATAGGTATGGTTTAAAACTAGTAGGGTTAGACTATTAAAGGGGGTTTGATCAAAACATCTTCAATTAAAATCCTTTAAATGGAACTTCTCAAGGCATAAATCACTATATTTTATAAAAATGTGTGATTTCAACAAAAAATAGGATGTCCCAGAAAGTGTAATCTATTATTGTGGTAGCACCCATGTTGCAATTGTAAATATCACACCTCTATATGGATGGAATTCAGCTGGCACTTATAGGGGTCAAAAATTTGTAGATTAAATTGTATGGTTTTGAGGATGATATCTGACGCTACATATCTTCGATGTTATAATAAAATTTTCTTGTGGGAACAATGAAGATAATATGATGGGGTGGATAGATACAACACTAACTAAAATGGACAAATGTGGGAAATAGGAGGTGTAGTCAACCATTTCTTTTTTCTAAATAATATATAATATAGGTAATTGTTGCTTGTTGTTGGAAATCATTTTATTTAAATTTTCATAGCTCCTCAAGGTTGAGCTTGGGCCAATCATGAATGGTTAATATTTTAAGTTCCCTTGTACCATAAGATTCAACTAGTCTATTAAAATTTGTACAACTTGAAATAATTATCAAATGTGATCCTCTATAGTAAGTTTAGGCCTCTAAAGAATTCAATGTGTTTGTCATCTTTGTTTAAAGATGGTGGCATTTATTTAATGGTTGGTGGTAGAAATTAATAGTTTATTCCAACACACCCCTTAATTTTTACCATTAGCTAATTTACTATCCCATTTTTTCTTGGATGTTCACATTTCTTGTTTTTAATGCCTTTGTGAATATATCTACTAATTGATCTTCTAATCTACAAAACTCCTAGTACATTTCTCCATTGTTCAATAGATCTGTAAATGAAGTGGTACTTGGGATTAATATGATTTCTTCACTAATAACATATAGAAATACAATTACTTCATTTGAGTCATATTAAAAAATCATCAGTCGCCTAACTCAAACATTCAAACCTTGATTGATTTCTATTTCTTTTCACATAAGAATATTTATGCTTGTACAATATTTTGAACATATTTGTGGTAGTTTTCCAATTAGATAAACCAATCTATCCATAATTCATCTATATATTATTTTTCATAAGTTGTTTTCTCCACTTTATTTTCCAACACATTTTGAGAGTTATTCATCAATCCACAAATAGTAAAAGGATGAAGATTCCAATATGTTTCCTTTTATATATCATCACCAATTACAATGAGAACACAAGGATTACTGCATTTTTTGAATTGACTTATTTGTAGGTATATTAGTTGTAATATAATTTAAATATATATTTTTAGTTCCAATATATCCAAATCCTTCATTCTTTAGCCTCACACTTAGTTCAATGGACTCCCTAATTCCTTTCCCATACTTTCCCAAACCTTTTCCATCATAGCCCATTATTATGATAATCTTAAAACCAATATTTTTTTGTAAAACATAGTTTATTATTATTATCACAACTAGAAATATTTGTAGATTCCAAAACATTGTTATCTCCAATTTTGCAGTCTTTATCTTTAGATTTATCAAATGTATTAAATGATTCACCAAATGAATAAAATTAATCATTTGTATGGCATAAGACATTACGTAGTGTAGGCCTACACCTTAAGAAAACATTTCCCTTAAAGGTTACTTGAAGTAGTTGATCTAACAAATTCTTTTCTTCTTTCAATTTTGATATTTCATATTTTTGAAAATTATTTTTCCTCATAATATTTTTTTATTGTTTATCAACCTACTTCAACATTTCTTTAAATTTTTCAATTTCTCTTTCTAAATTTCACCCATTCTTCTTCCAAAATATCCTTGCCACAAATCATTTTTTTATTCACTCTTCTACCAATCTTTCCCATTAGAACAAATTATTTTTCTACTAACGTATTTCTCTTTTCCTTGAGAAATAAAAAATTAAAATGCTACCTTATACAATTACCACCTTGTTTCTTCCTTTATGACACCATTAATTCTTTCTCAAAGGGAATATAAGAATTTTTTTATGAAATTTGGAAAAATATTTCCAAAATATTGTTTAAAAATGACCTTGATATCTAATATATCTAACTACAAAAAACATATATGAGAGGGAAGTTTTAGTAGATTCAATGGTAGTAAAACATTTCATGATGACCATAGGTACATAGACCTTTCATGTTGGCAACAATTGATGTACCATAGAAGCATGGAAATGATCATATTCATGATCGTGTCTCCTCTACAATTACAATTTCCATCACATCCTTAATCCTCAAAAGGAAAGGCTAACAATAGCATCGACATAGTGCACACACAAGCTAGATGGAGATGTACTCACTCCACTAATATATATGATAATAGATATATGCATGTAAATTTTCTACAAGTTGTGATCTTCTTTTATGTTTCATGATTTGGGCTTGATCGATGAAGAATGGTGTCAAACACGTTAGAATGCAAGTCAAACTCTCATAATAAATATCCACCTTATAAATTTTAATCTACCTTAGAGAGGCCTAAATTTTGTCAAATATTTTTTAATGAGATTATGTAAATGCACTTGAAGCTCTTGAAAATGAATCAACAACATATATTTCTTAATTGTTTCAGACTTGTGTACTACTTTCTCTTTCAAATGAATCTTTTGAACCTTACATGACTTACATATATTTATTGTAATTCTTTTGCATTCTCAATAATTTTTTATTACCATTTATCCTTATCTATTGGTGACTTTAACAAATTTGGGACGCATCTATGTGTCTCAATATTTCTTTTGAATTAGATAGGTGGAAAAATTACATGAAACATTGTGATTTTCTAAGATTCTTTCCTTTGATGATGGAAATATTAGAAATTCCTTTTTCATTAGTGACGAAATAATTCTTTGATTGTAGTGGCAGCTTTTGCTATCTCTTATTCTATACATTGCTAGAAAATAGTGCAAGATTTTAAAAAATTGCAGCATGTTCTAAGGTAGAGATTTGACTTCTTTTGGTTCTTCTACTACGTTATTTTATGCATTGTGACTCCCACAAATCTATCTCTAATGCAATGATTGCTTCAAGTGCTATGATTCTTTTTTTATGACATATGTAGCTTCACTTTTTTTCAGGACAAATCCTACAAAATCATATCCAAATAAAATAATTACCTTTGCAATGAATTATATTTTTTCTATTAAGTTGGGAAAAATATACTTCCTAGATCACAATTCCTTGGTAGAGGTGACAAATAAATAGTAAGTTGTGGGTTCTTTAGAGAATCCTTCTTTTCTAAAATACTAGAATCTCCTTAGGATTTTTTTTGAGCTACCTAACTTCATCACATTTCAAGGAACTCTTTATAAAATATCAACAAGAAACTCTTTTGGATCTTGCTGCTTCAATATTGGTGCCCAAAATCTTCTTCTTAGTTTCAATATTTAACTTCCACTAGCTATGATAGCAATTATTGAAATTGGAGAGCTTGAATAAAATTCTTTTACTAAACTTATAAATCTAAAGATCTTTAAATAGATAACATATGTGGATAGATGTTTTTCTTGTATGAGATATGACTATCCAAGAGAAATATTTTGGTGTGTGATTAAATGTAGGCTAGGCTTTATTTTTAACAAAATAAGGATAGTATGTTTAGAAAATATTTTAGGGTAATATTTTGCACTATTGCAAAAAAATAAAAAAAATCAAACCATTCTCCAATATAGTAATGAACCTCTCTTACTTTACCTATAAGCAATTATGGATATAAATAGACACATCAAAATCAGTTTTATGCAAGTGATAAATACGAGTGTCTCCACAATTTTCTAATCAACTTGCAAGATTGATCATACCTTGACTATTAAACATAAAAAAAATATACTACACTTATCCAAAAAAAATAATGTTATAACATATATTTTATTTGTATAAATCTAAAATTTAACATCAAATATGAATGTCAATAAAAATGATATTATACAAAAATCATAAAAATTATAATTCAATATTTTTAAAAATAAATAATATTTTTTAAATCTTAATTAAAAATACACATATTTTATTTGTTAATATTAAAAAATTAAAATAAGCAAAAGCTAAAAACTTTTAATTGCTTTGACAATGCAAACAATCCAATTATATCTTACAAAGCAGATGGGAAAAAGACTAGATCCAGTAAATATGTGGGCTCTTCTATTTCCCGTTCGCCTCAAACAATGAAAGTAAAACCTGGGCACCTCTTTACTTTATCAATGCCATGTCAAAGCCCACGCGGGCTCCAGCTTGCTGAATAATTCATATCAACCAATCACGTTATTCCAGTCTTCCATCCTTCTTCAAAACCTCGGAGATCAGCCAGGACCGGGGCATTTAGAGGCCCAATGGCCGTCGACTTTTCTGTGCAAAATGTGGTGGCCTTACCATGAAGTCTTTTCTCTTAGCTTCTTTGCAGCATCCATGGTTTCATCGCCATCAACAGAACACAAAACATTGGGCAGTGCTCATTAACATGTAATTTACTCGACTAGTTGACATGCAAAGCCCATTCCGTAGGTTGGGTGGCCCCTGGTACCAGTTCCTGATATGCTAGGCAGGTTATTTATCTTCGAAGGCCACTTGTATCAGCTCTCCTACACATTGCTACGTTCAAGTTTACACTAAACTTCTTGATACAACCTATCGAAAAATCACAGTAAGCTTTGAGATTCAATGTGCTTTCAACTGGTGTCGGTACTGGCATGGTGTGATGGTTTATAGGTGGCATTGTTGTTCTTGCCACCAAGGTTCAAACCCAGTTGGGATGGTATTGTTGGATAGTTGTATCTGGTTCATAGCTCCGGTCAAAAGCGTTTACACCTTGAATAAAAAAAAAAATGTACTTTCAACTGATGCTTGAAAATTGAATATAACTAAGCTGAACCCATTCTTAACTTTCTCAATGGCACCCCCAGCTGCTAGATTTATTTCGTTAATACTGGTTCCAGAGTATTGTACGGACTATTGAATACCTTTGGTACCAAAGCGTTATTTGAAATAGGATCAAAAAGCAACATCCAATAGCTTTCTTCTTTCTGCAATTGAAATTAAGGAGAATGAGGAAGAGTACTAATGAGACCATTTCCGCATTTCAATAAGATTGAAGGACTCAATGTGACTGTCAACTTCTTGAAAGTTGTCTTCATCTTCATTCTCGTAAGAAACGTTCATGTTTATCGAAGCCATTATTTTAAGAACATTTTCACATGGTTCGCTTGGAGTTCCTTTTGGGACCTACTTTCTTACAACATCTTCAATAAATGGTGGCAGTTAAAAATAGAGCAATCCCCTCAGTTTGCACCATAGCTTTTGCATTTATATTCGTAATATTCCTGGTATTAATGGCACAGCCTGAACGGTACTTTGTCAGAGCTCAATTAAGGCAAGGGCGTGTCTCAGCTAGCCATAACCTTTAGCTTTACATGCTGCAACTACCATCTTCATATATTCTGTCACGTTATTAAAGATATCCATTACCTTAGTGGGTGCAAGAGAACGGCGTCATGAAGTAACAATAGAAACAAAAGTGTAAGGTGCATTACATTGTTGCCAGTATATTCTGATCGCTGAGAAACACATATACCTATGATTTATTTTAATTTCCTCTTGTACTGTTACCATGGATGTTTTTAAGTCCTCTTCACCCAATTTTTAGAGCTATTTGGATGTAGTTTAGGATGAAGTTCCAAGGATTATTAGATATCATACAAAAATACATTTCAGCAACCTATAAAGATTAATATATTTTTATACTAAAGTAATTTATAAAAATAAAATTAGTAGAATTTAAAAATAATAGTATTTAAAACTTATATTCTCCTTGTTTGAACAAATAATAATATTAAAAAAATTTAGAAATAAATATTTTGTAAGTTAAATGAATCAACACAAACAACTCAAGAAATTATCCTAGAAACTCCATAAGAAAATCCAATTTTGCTAGTAGTAAATGATTATATACTTTTCATGGAATTACTGAAAATAGTACACCAAGCAGCTACTAAAAGATAAGAGCTGTAGGGCAGCGAAGTTCCTCCCAAAATTTTATAGAATAGTTATGTTTTAATTAGTTGTGTTTAATAAATTTAAAATTGTTTGGGAAGACTATAATAGGCATGAGAGGGAAATTATAATTGTAAGTGCAAGTTTTAGGGTATCCCTATAATATTATTTAAAATTAGGGGGAAAACTTATAAGTCCATGTCAATTTTTATAATTGGAGACAAAAATGAATTTTTTACCTTTCATTGAAATCACCCCATTGGTTTTCATCCAAAGCTTAGAATTAGGCAATTTCTCTTACAAAAAGGTCAACCTCTTGTACAAAATGATAAGAAAACCTTCCAAATATAACTATAATTTATATGGGTTGTGTGATGCTAATTTTATGCATAATGTCAAAGATAATGGTTTCTTTATTATGGATAATGATTCAAACATAACCTTATCAAATATTTGCAAAAAAAATTCAAAAATTAAAATTAAAGTAACAAAACACTCACATGATTTATAAATTGAAACAAATTAAAAAATCTCCTAAAATATTTGCATAGATTCAAGAATAACCCAATTTGAACCATGCTTGCCCCACATAGTCTTAAAGGGCCTAGAATCTTATGAAAGATTTACCAAAAAAAATAGATAGCATGATTTAACAGATTGATACAAATTTAAAAAATTCTCATAGAATAACAAAAGAGCTTAGGCATAACTAGGTTTAGAAGTCATAAGAAGGTGAGTCCAAGATTTACAGATTAAAATTAAAATTAAAACAATTTAGATAACATGATTTAACATATTAGAATTAGGGTTAGGTTTCACGTTAAGGTTATTATTAGGATTAAGGATAGGGTTATAATTAGATATAGAATTAGGGTTAGGGTTATAGTTCAGATTAAGGTTTACTTTACCATTAGAGATAAAATAGAATTAAAGTTATTATTAGGATTAAGGTTAGGGTTATAATTGGATATAGAATTAGGGTTAGGGTTATAGTTTAGATTAAGTCTTACTTTACCATTAGAGATAGAATTAGAATTAGGATCAGGGTTTAATTTTAAGTATATTAAAATAGAAACTTGTATATTTAGGAAAGTTCTTCCAAACTCAATTTTTTAACTTTTAGAAACTTCTTTTTTGAGGTAATAATTTAACATATTCTTTGTATATCTTATCTTTATAAATAATGTTATATAAATTATTTCATTTATATGGAAAATAAGCTAGTTTTAAATATATTAGTTTAAAAACTTATTGCCTCCCACCCTACTGCAAAATCAAATATTATGTTACAAAATAAAAATTAAATTAAATTAAATATAAAATTATAATATTATTATTGAATATATTAAATTATATTTTAGATGGTATAAATGTTACATATATATTGTATATATATTATAATATTATAGTATGTTGTTAAATTAATAATATAATATATTAAAAATATATTATTTATTTGAATTTTTTATTAGATTATTTTATATATTTGAATTTAATAGAATGAAAAATATAATAAATAAATATGAGTATATATAAATATATATTTATGTTTAGTATTAAAAAAAATTCACATAATGTATTATTAAAAAGAATGTTATAGTAAATATATTGACTTTATGGTTATTCCTATAAATTAACTTATGAAGAATTTTTATAAATATATCTATTTTATCTAACTAGGAGTCCTTCAGATGAGAGCTACCTAGTCAGATCTCACATTCAAAACCCTAAGAATATTAATTCGGCCTGGCTTTACACCTGCCATTACATTTCAAAATACTAATACTTTCTTTGCTTCAAAATGCAAAAAAAATTCAGCAAACGTACCTGTAAAATTTGAGCTTCCCAAGCAGCGATGCTCTATAGGTGTCAAGAACTTCAAACCTTTTCAGCTTGTGCAATTTGTATTGAAGACGTCTATGCTCTACTCAGCTCTGCTCATTTATAGACTCATTGAACTCCTTGAGGGGCCTATCTATATTTAGCAGATAGATTTTTTTCTCGAATCCTCTATTCTCTTCTATTTTGTAATCAATGTATCCTCTCCTCCCCTTTCTCCACCACGAATGCAAGTCTATCTCTGCTATTTTTCCCAATAGCCAAGATTTTTTCCTTCCTAAGGCTAAGTTGATTGATTGAATGATGGGTTGTTACAATAACTACCTCCTTCGATGTCTCAAACTCTGCTTCAGAAATAATAACATAGTAAATCTTTGTTTTTTCTCCACTAGATCAGTCCACTCCTCCAGCTCGACCACGCCCTTCTCCTACTTTTCCTCCATACCCAGGATTTAGGGCCTCAACTCAGAAAGCACGTTCAACCAAGATGATCGACAGTTTTATGGTGATAATTTAGGCTTAAAATATCAAATTGCTCCAGGCCTTATATCCATCAAGCTAACTTTTAAGCTCATTTTTTTTCAATTTGTAGTAGATGAATTGTTTTCCTTAAATTATAAAGTAGATGTTATTTGATTTATTCTTGATAATGTTCATTATATTTATTTATTTTTCTTTACTATAATATTAACTGAGTCACATAATATCACAACACAAGACAAATTATATATTTAATTTTCATGCTCAAACACAATTTTACTAACCCCTAGTTTTCTGATTTTATTTATTTTTTATTTTATTTTTTTGATTAGTTCACTGCACAATATATACCTCACATGTAGCAGATAAGAAGGATAAAAAGAATGGTGGCTTCTACATCATGCTTGTATATATATACCTCACATGCAGCAGATAAGAAGGATAAAAAGGATGGTGGCTTCTACATCATGCTTGTATACTGTAGGACGCCAAGTAAATGCATGTAGCAAATGGGCACATGGCAATGCAACTAGTTACTTTTGGTTATCAGTTACAATATTGTGAAGTCGTGCAAGTTTTATCTTTTTTTGATAATAAGGAAAAATAAATATATAACCGCCACCACTCATGACAGTCAGCCTTTTTTTGATATAAGGAAAAATAAACATATAACCAGAAAAATAAACATATAACCACCACCACTCATGACAGTCAGCAAAGACGTCAATTTAAATGCAGCTTCAAAAACTTAATGGAGAATATTCCTTGAATGCTTTCACTGTATAACACCTCTCGGCGTAACGAGTATGTTATATGTAATGTAGTTAAAAAGAGAAAACAGAATAAAATAAATAAATAAAAATAAACAGCATGAAGTTCAACCATGCTCTCCTTATGATCTATTGTGTTTTATTTTATTTTAAAGAAAATGAGATTTTCTTGGTCATCGATTGTTGACTACCAATTACCTATGTGTTCTCATAATAAAAAAAAAATCTTAAAAATTAGTTGGATCGGTAAGCAATGAAAGCGCCAAAATCACTTATATCGAGTGAAAATTGTGTACCAATTAGATTCAAGAGAATTGATTTTTTAAATATATTTTGTTATATAATTTGCATCTATACATTGATAATAGATTGAAAAAATTCAAATAGAAAAATTACTCAAGTTCTCATTGGTTAAAATAAGAACTTTATTAATAACTAGTTAAATTCTCATGGTGCCTATAGTTCCCTAGTAGGAACTAATAAACTTAAGTCATACTAAATGTGTTTTAGGTATTATTTAATATTTTTTTATTTTAATGCATTAAACTAGTTCTATCTAATTAATTAAAATGTATAAAAATAATAGATATTTTTCTAAAATTACTGATAGAGATTGGAATGGAAATTAAAATTAATTAAGGTACAAGAAATAAATAATGTAGGGTTATAATATTTTGCTGCTTGTGAAATTTAAATTTAAATTCATAAGGAAAGTTGTATAAACATTTTTAGTAATTTTGAACAAATTCTTACAACTTTAAATTCTTGGGTGCTTGTGTTTGGGTGTTTGACACATGTGTCCTCCTTAGATGCTCATGTCATTTTCTTTGATTTTTTATATAGCCATTTGAGGCTACATGTGCAATTTCTCTAATCAAAATACCAAATAATAGCAAAACCTCTAAGTACTGAGAAAATGATGTCTAAATTTAAATGAGGAGAGAATATTTTATGATTTAAAAAAATTATTCTAGTTTGCTTCAACCTTCGCAATAACACATAAAAATGAGATGTGTGATCCACAAGTATGGGTATTTTTCTTGTGTATAAGGTTTCGTAGCCTCAAAATAACCCTAGAAGGATGCAAGATAAAGTGGTGTTTGATTATGTAATGGAGGAGATAAGGATACAAAGCTTTCTATCATACTAATGAACTAATTAAATGGAGATTTTTGACATACAAGAATAGTGGATTTTAGTGAAGGGAAATATCAATAACAATGATGTTTTCTTCTAGGAGATATTAGAATGGATAATCCTAGTAATTATAACAAGGGATTTCAAATGATCTATTTTCTACGATGGTGGAGGAGGATGAAAATCAATGAAGGGGTTAAAAAAAAAGGGTAATTTTATATATTTATCCATGGAGGAATGTAGGGATATGATGTTGATCTAAAAAAATTGGCACTAGTTTCTTGGAGGAACTTTTTCTAAAAGAAGGCAAGAGAGGATAATTAACATAATCTGATATATGGTCAAATTAAAATTTTCAAGAACATAAAATAGAGTGTTATATGTCATTTATCTATTGAAAAACATAATATTCCAAGACTAAGGATTTGTTGGTTCAAGAAGGAAACAAATAAAATTTCAACTAGGATATTAGCATTGGGGATGCTATCATGTTGACACTAAGGTTGGGGCATTGATTTCCTAGAAGAATGAGGACTCTAACTTTTAGTTGATGGTTGGTTATAAGTCTTAGAGCTTAGATTGGTGCATATTACAAACTAGAAATGTGTTGTTAGGGCCAAAGTTTGGAAAAATGATAGCTAAAATGTTTCTTTAATGAATTAACACTTAAATGAGAAAAAAATATAAAATAAGAATTACAATGCTGCTAATTTTTAACCTTATAGGGAAAATAATAGTTTTCCTCTACTACCATGTTAAAAATAAAAAATATATATAAAAACTTTGAACTTCTCTAATTCTCCTCAATATAATATTGTGCAAGATAGATAATCTCTACCCCTATTTATAATTTTTAAAGATGTTGGAGCAATGTTTTGGGCCTTAGAAGAATTTTTTAGATGTTGGAAGTAAAAAGAATTTCATTTTATTTTTTCTAAGATTGAAATAATTAGTTATCATTACTACTACGGATTTAACCCAACATTTTATGGGCATAGGTTCATGCCAAAATTCAAAATATATAAATTTTTTTGTAGTACCCCTCCATTTTAGTTATGTTTTCGACAGTATGTTTTCACTTTGATAGACCCTGGTACTTTGTTTTGATGTATTGATCGCTGACTGTAGAGCGATTGTGGATTTATTTTATGTTGTGATGATAAACTGTTTGGTGGTGATATTTCTGACATGCTTTATGTTAGCATAGATCTTTACTTTAGATTTTATTGATATATGTATGCTTATGGTAGATTAATTGATATTTATTTTTTTAGTTCGATGTGATATTGTATTGGTGAGGAGAACGGAGTTGCATCACTCATTTGTGAGTGCCCTGTGATTTTCATGATTTTCTCATCACGGTGTGTTTGAATCATGGATTATATATATGTATGTTATATTTCTGATTGCAGGATTGCAGGTACAGGACACTGACTCCACCTGGTTTCACAGGTTTGAGCGTGTCTAGACACAATGGTAATGTTGATTAGGAGATAGTAACGAGGTTTATCCTAGTCTAACCTTAAACCTAGTCAAAGTATGTCATCAGTTTAGGTCTGGTCTATTTTGATTATTTGTTATATGCGGTTTATTTTGTGAATTTAGTGTTAGATTAATGTTCATTATAATTTAATCCTTATTTAACTTAATTTTAAATATTGTAGATAAAAGTTTTATATTTTATTAATTAATTAAATTAGATTATTGGTAAAATAATTCAATCATTATGATTAAAGTTATTTTATTAAATAAATAAATTAATTGATTAAATTCACTTTTATTAAGAGAATAGATTAAATATTATTTAAATGCTTTTGTGAGAAATGAAATTTTAAATAAGTATTAAAATATGAAATTAGTTTGTGAAATTTTAAATTCTTTGAAAATAAAATATATTCTTGATATTGATAGAAGAAAATATCCGTGAGTTTTATAAAATATATTTTCTTGATTTTCCATGTGTGTTAGTTGAATTAAATGCAAAAATTCTTGTTGAGGATTTTCTCAGAAAGAATATTGCCAGATTTTAGAAGGCAAGAAAACACTTCACGGGAAAAAAAGAAAGAAAATAGAGTTTTGCTGAAGAAATTATGATTTTTGATTTGGGGTTTTGATTTAAATTTCTGGAAGAAGTTCTCGGATACATATTTGTTCAATAATTTGCAATCTTTTGGAAAGAGGAGATTTGAAAGGGCTTTGGAAGTTGCATGCAGTAGGCAAAGCTTTTCTTCAACAATCAATTTTTCAAGCTACAGGAAAACAGGTTCTTTACTGTTTATTTATTTAGTATTGTGATTTGAAAAGATTGCATGTATGAAGATTTAAATTTGTAGAAGTGTTGTTAATTTGTGAAATTAAAAGATTGCCTGAGGAAATAATATTTGATTGAAACTTATGTACTTCTCGGTAAAATTATTTGTAGAAAAGTTGTTACCTCTCTGTGTAAATTTTGAAACAAAGCTTTATAATAAAATCAAAGAGCAACAATAGAAAATTCTCAATAGAAAACCAAAGAAGTCTCTGTAGATTTGAGAATGAAACTCACTAGTTAGATTGAGGAAATGGAAACCTCTATTTCAAACTTTGTTATATGTTTCTTGTACAAAATATTTTGAGAAATTAAATTGTGAAGGAAATCTGTTGTTACAAAAAATGAAACTCTCAATCAAAATTGATAAATTGGAAACCTTTGTATAATTTATTGATAAATTGAGAACCTCTATATATTTTGATTAATTTTTTCCTGTAGAAAATTCTAAATTAAATTTTCCCTTCCCGGACAGTCTTTCTCATATATTATTTTATATATATATATATAGTTATAGTTATATAGTTATATAGTTATATAAAATACATATATACATCTAAAATCATGTGAATTAGTCAGAGAGATTTTCTTTATATAAAAAAAAAAAATTCTGATTATCGTCGTACGGGCGAAATAGCAAATAAATTTTTTAAAAAAAAATTAATTAAAAAAACATATAACTTATGAAGGGTTGCAGGGGCTACGCCCACAGCCGCCCATGAAGGGCAATGGCTGTGGAGGTAGTCGGCGCTGCCCACACAGGCAACACTTAGGCTTCCAACACAACCGTGGCCATTAGGGCCAGCTGTGAAAGGAGTTGCGGCCATATGGTCGGCTATGCAAACGGCCAATACAAACCCCAAATGCATATTGCTTAAGGGTTAATAACTTTCAATTCTTTTTATTATTTTATTTTATTTTTAAGGAGTTTTCTTTATACGGATTTTAATTGTTACGAATTTTGAATATATTAAATTTAAACTTAAAATACATTATATATTTATATATATATAAATGTATATATATATGTGTGTGTGTGTGTGTGTGTGTGTGTGTATATATATATATATATATATATATATATA
>VDFB02281492.1:670944321-671082200 GCA_007258455.2 Sequoia sempervirens
CCATTTTTAAAGAGGCCAGTTGGGTTGCCAATTTCATTGAATTGGCAAGCAGGCCTCTCTACCTCTATCTTTCTCCCACTCACTCCCTCTCTCTTATAGCTCTCTCTCTCTCTCTCAAGTCTCTACTTCATCTCCTCTCCTCTCAGACTTTCTCTCTCACTACTCTTCTATCTCTCTCCCTTTTTACTCCTAAAACCCTAAACTCCTTAAACCCCAAACCCTTGTAACCCTTAAACCCGAAACCCTATACTCTTAACCCTCTACCCCTCTCTCAATTCTCTCCTTCCTACCCCCTCTCCCTCTCTCAAGTCTCTCTCTCACTCACTCACTCCTATCTCTCTCCCCTCTACCCTTAACCCTCTACCCTTAACCCTTAACCCTTAAACCCTTAAACCCTTTACCATCTATCTATCTCACACTCCCTTCCTCTCTCTCTTTCTTTGAAGTCTCTCCCTCTAATCCCTCTCCCTCTCTCAACTCTCTCTCTCACTCACTCACTCCTATCTCTCTCCCCTCTACCCAAGCTTTCCAATTTAGTGAAATTGGGAATGTAGTGGCCTATTTGAAAAAATGGGTCTAAGAAATTGGGTACATCACCGAGAGACCCCATTTCTTGGACCCATTTTTTCAAACAAGCAAGTTAGGTTGCCACTTTCACCAAATTGCTAAGCTAGTGGACCCACTCACTTTCCAATTCAGTGAAATGGTCAATGTAGCGGCCTGTTTGAAAAAATGGGTCCAGGAAATGGGGTCTCCTAGTGATTTACATGACCGGGAGACCCCATTTCTTGGACCCATTTTTTCAAATAGGGCAAGTTAGGTTTCCAATTTTATTGAATTAGCAAGGTAGTGGGCCCATTGGATTTCAAATTTGCTGAAATTATCAATGTAGAGGCTTGTTTGAAAAAATGGGTCCAATAAATGGGGTCTCCAAGAGACCACATTTTTTCAAGTAGGCTACTACATTGTTAATTTCACTAAATTGGCAAGCCAGTGGGCCCACTAGCTTTCCAATTCGATGAAATTGGCAACCTAAGTTTCCCTATTTGAAAAAATGGCTCCAAGAAATGGGGTCTCCTGATGATGTAAATGGAGACCTCATTTATCAGACCAATTTTTTTAAACAGGCCAAGTGATGGAGAGGCAGTGGGAGGGAGATATAGAGATATAGAGATATAGATAGAGGGAGTGAGAAAGAGTGGTAGGGATTGATTGAGCAAGACGTACATAGAAAGGAAGAGAGGGTAGATAGAGACAATTAGAGAGGGTAGGAGAGAGGGAGGGAGAGATAGGTGAGATTTATAGATAGAGAGAAAGGGATAGGGTTATTGGGTATAGGGTTGAGGGATTAGGCTGGACCTATAGAGTTGATGATTTAGGGTATTGGGTTGAGGGTATAGGGTTGAGGGATTAGGGTTAAGGGTATAGGTTATTGGGTCTCTACCCTCAACCTAATACCCTCTACCCTCAACCCTAATCCCTCAACCCTTAAACCCAAGAAAATAATCTACCCTAATCCCTAAACCCTAAGAGAGAGTGGGGGAGAGAGGGAGTGATGGAGAGGTAGTGGGAGGGATATGGAGAGAGATAGATAGAGGGAACGAGAGAGAGTGGTAGGGATTGATTGAGCAAGAGGTACATAGAAAGAGGGAGAGAGTAGATAGAGACAATTAGAGAGGGTAGGAGAGAGGGAGGGAGAGAGAGG
Organism: Sequoia sempervirens; assembly: GCA_007258455.2. Classification (NCBI taxonomy): domain Eukaryota; kingdom Viridiplantae; phylum Streptophyta; class Pinopsida; order Cupressales; family Cupressaceae; genus Sequoia; species Sequoia sempervirens. Next base: position 670,946,027 of record VDFB02281492.1, read on the forward strand.
TGAGATGTATAGATAGAGAGAAAGGGATAGGGGTTGAGGGTATAGAGTTGAGGGATTATGGTTGAGGGTATAAGTTACTAGGTTTAGTTTAGAGGGTAGAAGGTCTAAGGGTTTAGGGTTAAAGGGTTTAGGGTTGAGGGTTTAGGGTAGAGGGTAGAGGGTAGAGGGTATAAGTTTAAGGGTATATGTTTGAAGGATTAGTTCAAGGGTTTAAGGGTTGAGGGTTTTGGGTTGAGAATTGAGGGTTGATAGTTTAATGTATAGGGTAGAGGGTTGAGGGTTTAAGTTTGAGGGTATAGGATTGAGGGTATAGGGTTGAGGGATTAGGGTTGAGAGTCCAATGTATAGGGTAGAGGATATAGGGGTTGAGGGATTAGGGATTAAGGGTTGAGGGTAGAGGGTAGAGGGTAGAGGGTTTAAGGGTTGAGAGATTAATGGTTTAGGGTTGAGGGTTGAGGGTTGAGGGTTGAGGGTATAGGTTTGAGGGTATATGGTTGAAGGATTAGGGTTGAGGGTCCAATGTATAGGGTAGAGGGTATAGGGGTTGAGGGTTAAGGGTTGAAGGGATGAGGGTTGAAAATTGAGGGTTGAGTATTTAATGTATAGGGTAGAGGATTTAAGGGTTTATGGTTTAAGGGTTGAGGGTTGAGGGTTTAAGGTTGAGGGTAGAGGGTTTGAGGGTATAGATTTGAGGGATTAGGTTTGAGGGTCCATTGTATAGTGTTGAGGGTTGAGAATTAAACCATAAACCCTAAACCCTCAAACCTCATTCCTATACACTATACCCCAAACCCTAAACATTATCCCTGAACCCTTAACCCTATAATTAAACACTAAACACTACATTAAACCTTGTACCGTAAACCTTGAACCCTAAACCATCAACCCTAAACCCAATACCCTCAATCCTATACCCAATATCCTAAACCCTAATCCCTATACCCTATACACTTAACCCTACACCCCCAACCTTGAACACCCTCAACCCTCAACCCTATACCTTAAAACCTAAACCCTACACCTTCAACCCTTATCCTTATACCCTATACCCTCAACCTTATAACCTAAGCCCTAAACATCATCCCTCAATGCTATACTTAAACCCTAAACCCTACATTCAATCTTGTACAATAAATCCTAAAACCCAAACCTCAATCCTAAACCCAATACCCTCAACCCTATACACAATATTCTAAACCCTAATCCCTATACCCTATACACTTAGCCTTATACCCTCAATCTTGAACACTATCCCTCAACCCTGAACCCTATACCTTAAATCCTAAACCCTACACCCTCAACCTTATACACCAAACCCTAAACATTATCCCTCAACCCTATACTTAAACAACAAACCCTACACTCTCAAGCCTTAACCCTATACCTTATACCCTTAACTCTAAACCCTAAGCCCTAATCCCTATACCCTATACACTTAACCTCATACCCTCAACCCTGAACATTATACCTCAACCCTCAACCCTCAAACTTATACATAAATCCTAAACCCTAAATCATCAACCCTAAACCTAATATCCTCAACCCAATACCCTCAACTATATACCCAATATCCTAAACCATAATCCATATACCCTATACACTTAACCTTATACCCTCAACCCTAAACGCTATCCCTCAACCCTCAACCCTATACCTTAAACCCTCATCCTTCATCCCTATACCTTATATCGTCAACTTTATACCTAATATCCTACACCCTAATCCATATTCCCTATACAATTAATCCTATAACCTCAACTCTATACCTTAAACACTAAACCTTACACCCTCAATCCTCATAGGTGGAGAGAGAAAGAGGGGGAGGGAGGGATTGGGGAGAGAGAGAGAGGTTGGGAGGGAAAGAGGAGATAAATATAAGTAGAGATGGAAGGAGAGGTAGAGAGACATGAGAGATCAAGTGTAGATAAGGAAGGACAAATCGAGGTAGAGGTATGGAGGGAGAGAGAGGGAGGCGAGGGAGAGGTGAGATAGAGAGTAGTAAAGAGAGCGTGGTAGGGAGTGATAGAGGGATATGCGGGTAGAGAGGGATAGGTGAGATAGAGATAAGTAGAGAGAGATATAGATAGAGGGAAGGAGGGAGGGTGGGTGAAAGAGGGGAGGAAGGGAGAGGTAAAGAGGGATAGGTGAGATAAAGATAAGTAGAGAGAGAATGGTGACATATAGAGAAGGGGAGATTTAAAAAGAGGGAAAGAGAGAATGCTGAGAAAGAGAGGAGAGAGTGAGAGAGAAAGAGGGTGAGGGAGGAGTGAGAGAGAGTGAGAGAGAGAGGTAGAGGGAGGGAGAGCAGAGATAGAGAGTAGATTGGAGAAAAGGTAGGTAGGGAGAAATCTAGTGAGAGAGAGAGAGGGATAGGGAAGATAAAGATAATTAGAGAAAGGAGAGGTAGAGAGAGAAGTAGATAGAGAATAAGTTGGGAGGGAGAGAAGTGAGATAGAGAGGTGTAGAGTGGTAGGGAGTGATGGATAGAGAGGTAGGTAGAGATGGATTAGGGATATAGAGAGTAGAGAGGGAAGGAAAGGGATATGTATGGAGGGAGAGAGAGGGAGGTGAGAGACAGGTGAGATAAAGAGCAATTGAGAGAGTGTGGTATGGAGTGATAGAGGGATATGTGGGTAGAGAGGGATAGGTGAGATAGAGAGAAGTAGAGAGAGATAGAGATAGAGGGAAGGAGGGAGGGTTGGTGAGAGAGGGGAGGAATGGAGAGGTAGAGAGGGATAGGTGAGATAAAGATACATAGAGAGATAATGGTGAAATATAAAGAAGTAGAGAGTTACAAAGAGGGAAAGAGATAATGGTGAGATAAAGGAGAGAGTGAGAGAGAAAGAGGGTGAGAGAGGAGAGAGAGAGAGAGAGAGAGAGAGAGAGAGAGAGAGAGAAAGGTGGGGAGGGGAGACATCTAGTGAGAGAGAGAGAGGGCTAGGGGAGATAGATATAATTAGAGAGGGAAGGAGAGGTAGAGAGAGAGAAGTAGAGAGGGAATGAGGGAGGGAGGGAGAGAAGTGAGTTAGAGAGGTGTAGAGAGAGTGTTAGGGAGTGATGGATTGAGAGTGGGTGGATTAGGGTTAGGAGATAAAGTGTATAGGGGAAAGGAGGAGAGGGAGGAGTATGGATGGAAGTGGGAGGAATTAGAGATAGAAGTGAAAAGAGAGTGGTAGGTTGTGATGGATGGAGATCTAGGTAGAGAGGGAGAGGGGAGATATATATAAGTAGAGAGGGAGGGAGATGTAGTGATGGAGAGAGAGGTGAGATAGAGAGAAATAGAGAGTGGTGGAAGGAGAGGTAGGTAGAGAGAGGGAGAGAGGAGATAAAGATAAGTAGAGAGGGAAGGAAAGGTAGAGAGAGAGGAGAGATAGAGAGAAGTAGAGAGGGAATGAGGGAGGGAGGGAGAGGTAGGGAGGGAGAGGAAGGTGAGATAGAGAGGTTTAGAGAGAGAGTGCTAAGGTTTGATGGATACACATGTAGAGAGAGAGGGATTGGGAGATAGAGAGTAGATAGGGAAGAAGAGAGGGAGAGATAAAAATGGAGGGGGAGAGAGGGAGGTGAGAGAGAGGTGAGGTAGAGAGAAATAGAGAGAGTAGGAGTGATGGAGGGAGAGGTAGGTAGAGAGATATAGAGCGAGGGAATGAGAGAGAGAGAGAGGGAGATAGAGTCAGATAAAGGGATGGAGATAGTGAGAGAGAGGTTTAGAGTGTAAGGGATAGAAATGAGAGATAGAGAGAGAAACAATACAACTTGTTGATTACTAAAATTTTACTAAATCTGAAATTTGTGAGATCTTTCAAAAACTAGAATTTGCATTATAACTCCTAGAGATCTGAAACCACTCTCAAACATCGTGAAACTATATACATGAAATATAACTTAAAGTATAAGAAAGTAAATGTCCATATGTAAATGCCAAATTATACTTAAATGTTTATTTCATGTATATAGTTTCCTTGAAAGATAACAAGAAGAAAGAGACAAGAAAAAGAGAAGAAAAAAATTTCAATGTAGACCAAAACGTGAGCGCGTTATAATGCGCTCGCGTTTTGTCAATGCATTCGCAAAACAAAAAATCCATGTCAAAATTGAGATATGATGAGAGCGTGTTATAATGTGTGCATGTTATATCTTGCTTTGGGAATCCACAAGCCTTGGGATTGGTATTTTCCTTGGAATACCAACCCAAACGATTAGAGGGAATTCCTAACGACCAGAGATGTGTTTTCACAAATTCTATAATATGTCACATAATTAGGTTCATGCTCACCATCAGGATTACACGTGGTTCAATGTCGAACAAATCAAACACATGGGTAATGTTAGGTTCTCTCTTAGCTATCCAATGATGTAATTTTTTTCACTTTCTGACAATGTGAAGCCTTTCATCGATAATTTGTTTTGTTTGTGTGTCACTTTTTTGGAAAAAAGTAGTGTTTGGTGTTTTTTTGTTATAAATTAACTATTCATCAAGATTTCAAATAAATTATATTTTTAGAAACTAGACTCCATTCTACAAATTAAAAAAAAATCAATTAGTTTCCAAAATTTGTAGGGGTAGCACGGCCAAAATTTTGTTTTTCAGGAAGTTTCCACTTCAAAAATTAGTTAAAAATCAAATATTCATTAAAAAAATATCTGAAAAATCATGCATCAACTATATACTATTAGCTAACTTCTTAATATAGCGATTTTTAAAATATTAAAAAAAACTTCACTGTGCTAGGGTCGTACAAGAGTTGCTATGTTATGTTTTTTTGATGAAAACAACACCAATTTTTGTACATCCCTCATTTGAACCCCTTAATATCAACCATTTCCAAAATAAATTAGTAGTTTATAAAGTAGACTCAGAGCACTTCGATCCTTTTTTTGTTCCATATCAAAATTTTGAGTGTAACTATCCTTAATTTCACATCCAAGGTCAATATTTCCTGATTTAAGAAAAAAATGGCCACTTAAGGACCCTTTTTGGGAACCATCTTTGTACACTTACCCTTTTTTTTGTGTATAACCTCTTCAAAATAGAACTACCTATTGACCTCACTATGTAACCAACCTTGAAATACCTTTTATAAAACAAGGGAGCAACAAGCACCAGGCTGAATTACACTTACATTTCACTTTCATTCCAAAATAAATTTCAACAGAAAGTGGAAAAAATTCCCAATTTCTTGCAAGCAATCATATGTATGTCAGGGGAGAGTAAAATAGAACCCCAAAAACCATTAGCCAGAGCAGACACACCACTCTTCAAAAAGTGTCACTGTCACAACATCAAAAACATGTAAATTCATTCCATCCTGAAAAACGTCACCATCAACACCAAAGGGAAAAGTAAATAAAGAACCATATCACAAAACACTAGACAAAGAGAGCAAGATAACAAAAAGGACAAAAAACTGAGCACCCACTAAGAGAGAGAACACAGTGCTACATTGCCTTATTATCAGCAAAGTAGGTGTGCCTACTTAGTGTCCTTATTGTAAGCGAAGTACCCATCACCACCTCACCCTTAGAATCAACCCAATCCTTCATAGCCATGAGATATTGATGATAACCAGAATTAGTCTCATATCCACTATCAAAGGAATCATTTGAGACTTCAATAGGAGAATGATGACGTCCCATGTAAGCTTAGTGATACCTATTCCTTCTTGCAGCTTCCCTTTCTGACCTCTTAACCCTCTTATCCTTTCCTTTGGCTAATTCCTTTGAGACAATTCAACCTCTTAGATGATAGGCACATTTGAGAAGACCTCGTGCAAAATTTTTTACAACTCTTGCTTTTTTCTTTGGTGTCACAGGGATTTTTGGCATATCCCATTCACCTTGGGGAAAATTTTCCTAATATTCAAGAGGGTTGAGCCTCTTTGACCTACAGACTAGACTGATGTTCACATGCACCTTTCCCATTTCCTCACTTAGCAACTTATCAAAATTTCCCAAAAGAAAAATGCCACCCTTCTCAGAAATAGCAAGCTCAAAATCACACTTACTCTTAGATTCCTAATTCTCATAAGCATTTAGACGATGAGAATAATTAGGTAGCTGATCATCATTAAATAGAGCAACTAGTGTGTGTCTGTGTTAATTTTCTAGGAAAACTTGTGCGAGAACACTAGCAATCGATTACCCTGATTTTGAATCTCAATTGTCGATCATACCTTGAAGTGAATCAATAGATAATTAATTAGGATGATTAATTATGACAAGATTAGAAGCATGTGTTTGATACTTGTCTTCAATCAAGAAAATTGAGTGAGATAATTATTAGCTTAATTTGCACATTAAACATACTCTTAGTGTTCAACCAACCCGTCGTGTCACATTTACCCACTCACCCATGGAATTAATTTTCTTGGAATTGATCACAATAATACAGTGGGGAGCGATCATGATTTATCTTTAGAATATTGGCCTGTACCCTACCTTACAAGTGATTCCATCACAGGATGGTACGGTATGGTTAATATTTTTCCATGTCACCTGCCATCGGTCGTCAATCTCCTTCCTTGCGCAACAATCGCCATCGTCAGAACTTGGTGGGTTTCTCAATAAGTGTTAGGTGTCACCCTACCTGCTAGCCCATGTAACTATCTTTCCTTACTACTTTTAATGGACAAGTGTGCGGGGAATAGTCCCAATGAGAACACGTGTTGTAGTGTTCATCGTTGATCTTTACCCAAACTATGCTCACCATCCTTCTGTAGATACCTGCCCCACCCTCTGTTAGTAACATGTGGCCATCGTTCGCTAGGCTGTGTGTTTAAAATAACATGAAAAAAATGAACATGGGCATGTGAGGAAATGTCAATATGTGGCCACATCTTGAAAACTGTGACCGTTGATCCTCTTTAAATCCAGTGCCAACTACCTTTACCAAAGAGAATGGGCCCGCCAATACGCTAGACACGAGGCTGAAGCTCGTTAGCTCGTGTGAATAAAATAAGAAGTAAACTAGCATGGGCACATAGGGAATGGCTGGGATTAGCCTCAGACAATTGAACAACCAACATGAAATACTAACGCTGCACATACTGCAAAAGTTAATCTTAAAAAGGGGCCACTTCTAGGTAGAGAAGAAGTTGACTCATAAAGGACGAAGGCTAAGGATTTAAATCTTTATGAAATTAAGCCTTGACCATATGAAAAATTAATACTGAGAAGGATCAAGGTGACTGATAGACCCAACATTAGGGAGCCGGTAAAAACAATGACTTTGATGACATAAGTGATATCTTATACAATCGACAGTTGGGAATATCATGTCAATGCAACAATAGAATGAACAAGGGTTTTTTATGGACTTATAGGACAATTTTCAAGGGTTTAGATCATAGGACCCTAAAACATTTATAAGGAACAAAACCCTAACCCATAAATGAGGATCTGAGCCAAATTTTGCACAATTGTAGAATGGAACGAAGGATTTTTGATGGGTTCCATTAGTGGCTCTTGTTGGGGACACATGCCTCTCGTAGGCATGGTGAGATTCCAAAATCATGGGAGAGCAAACTAGGTGTCTTATTCATTGGGTAATAGAGTCTTTTTGAGTTTTCAACCATAGTTGATGGCCCCAGGCCACCAAATGAAAAAAAGCCCATGTTTACCTCTATCAAACACCAATCTATTGAAAAATATGATCTTCCTCAACCCATGCTTGACTTTGTCACACCACAACAACCTGAGTGGTTTCATTCCTACAAACAATATTTTCAATCTACTTTTGAATTTATCCTTGTTGTCACATGGTAACCTGATGACATAGGCCATATTACTGCCATTCATTTTATTTTCTAATTCTATGGAAAGTGACAAAATATGAGGACCATAGTGAAGACTATATGAAAAAATAGTCTTTTCACATTCACCAACCCCTTCATAATTATAAGGCTCAAAAAGGACATCATGCCTTAGGGATAATGTGCAATCCTCATGCGTGTTGAGCAAAGAGTGCTCACACATTTGAAACTCCTTCAACAAAATTGCGCTATAGGTAAGTTTATCAAAACAACACAGCTCAATCACATCATCAAATGCTTGAAGGTTCTGAAAATCAGATTTACCAATATTTGGATCACTTTGAATTCCATCATTTTCATGAGTAATAGGATCAGCAAAAACACTTTTATATGCACTAGAAAACTTTCTTCATGTGCACTATCACTTGATAGGCATATTGACCTATGTGCTAAAGACTCATTGTCATCTCAAATTTTTTCATTAGCACTTGAACAAGTATCTTTTTTTCCCTTCATATAGATACTTTCCTCATTGGATGAAAACATGTCCATAATCATATTGTCAAGATAAGGAACATTAGCAAAGAACTCTATTTCATATTCATTACCATGAGATCCACTATTGTTTACATCACTTGGCTGCTTCACATATAGAATCAAAAGTTTTTTAATATAAACAAAATTTGAAAATTCATTAAAGTGTTTTACATTATCAATGGGTAATAATGTTAATTCAAGATCCATTTTCTTATCATGATGTATACTTTGATCATTCAATATTGAAACATTTCTTTCATCCTTTCAAGAGTACATCATTGTCCTCTTCATGCTTAGCTGAAATCTCCACATCTACTTCATATAAACAAGCATGAGCAATAGGGTCATGAGCACACTCATCAGCATTAGTTAGCATCATCAAGATCTTTATCATTTATAGCACTGTGTTCAGGATCAACAAACTGAACATACACATTCTTATCTTCAAAGTGATCATCATCCATTGAATTAGTATGCTTTAGTGATAGAAAACCCAAGCTACACTCCAAATATTCATCATGTGAAACTTGTTCATTCATTTGTGAAAAAGTGACTTCATCCTCATTTACATCACTCCATGCTCTATGTGAAGAAAAAAACTCTATCTCATCCTCATAGGAACATTTATAACCCTTAGAAAAATAATTAAAATTTCACTCTCACCATGATCTTCATCACAAGAAAACTCATCACTACATAAATTATGATCAAAATTTTTAGATTGAGTGCTTAGGTTTTCATCTTCATTATCCTAAACACTAATTTGTGATGAGAAATCAGCAATACTTACAAGTATATCTTTATTTTCATCACTGATATACAAATCTTTATATATGTTGCTTATGGGCTGATTACAATTACTATCTACATCCATATAACAAGACGGATCTTCATTTTTTTATATGCTCTTTTCATCTTTATGTATAATGTTTTGTGCAGAGTCACACCTGACTCCTATACTTTTTATCCATTCAAATATTTTGTCAAAACTATGAGGCTTCAATTCTTTTGGAAAGATATTCAACCCTGGCTCAAGGATTTTGCAAAATAAATCAATGCAAGTTGATTCCTCAGGTTTGAAGATTTTGGGGACTTCCATCAAGGAATCCAAAAATATTGTGAACAAATGATAGCATTATTCTCCTCCATGCCTCTTTATGTTAGACAATTCTTGCATAAAATTCATCTGATCAACATTACTCAAATTTTGTTGTTGTTCAACTTAAAGCTCACTATGGCCTATGTGTTGTAGTGATGGACAAATCGGAACATCATAAGCATTATCATATTAATAGTCATTTCTATCACATTCATGAATTTCATTTGCATGAGGTGCTAGAATAACCAACACTTGTAGCCATGTATCCTTTCATCATTGAATATTTCATATTGTTCTCAATATCCATAGCATTTTGATATGCCTGATGTAATGTTGTAGGAAATTAGACATATTGCATCATTTGGTCTCATGCTTTCAGGAATTTCACTTAATGTTTTTGAAAATCTGAGATTTAATGCTGCAACTAACTCATCATCCTCTTTTTGGATGTTATTAATTTTTTTTCTCACTGAATGTGGAATAATTATTTCTCTAGAATGTTCTCTAAATGCTGCCATGAACTCATTCCATGAAGAGACAGATCATACTAGCAAATATGAAAACCAAACTCTAGCATCTTTCTTCAGAGATTGAACAAAGTACCTCATGACAACATCTTCATGGCTTATCTCAAAAGATCCCATCATATCAAAAAATTCTTGCAGCTGTTGAGATGTTGATTCTGATCTTTTCCCTTTGAACTTTGGCAAACGTTCCCTAACTTCATTAGGAATAGGGTTTGGGAAACCTTGAATACCATTAAAATTCAATGGTCTATATCTTTTCACAGAGAAATTTTTTATGGCATGACAGGGGCTGCCCACTCTTCATGTTTACATCATACACCCCACAAGGATGTACAAGTGAATGATACATTTTGTTACACCCTTTTACAAACTTCAAATATCAAATCTACAGTTGATCATTGCCCTATTTCTTGCTTTTATCACGACCTTAAAATATTACAATGCATAACTCAAATACAACTTTATCTAAGATCTCTATAGTTGGTAGGTTTCAAGAACAAGCATACTTCTTCCACCCTCTTTAGATATTGCAAATTTGAATTAAGAACTAGTTATGGAGAAAAATTACTACTATTCCCTTCCTTGATGCTTTAACTCACTTAATTGGGATCATGGTATTTCTTTCATATCTCTTAGAAATGACTTCCTTACAAACTTATTTCTTCTTGCAAATCAAAACAAGGGAAAATACCTGGATATATTAGCAGATAGTGTGCTTTATCAGTTTCTTTGCATAGAGTCACCACCTCCTTTGTAGAGGATAAAACTTCAACATCATGAAGCTCCTTTTACCGATTGATGTTACTTTAAACTTCTTCCTGCAATATTTTCATTGGTACAAAGTTCTTCATAGTCGCCACCCACTCTCAAGGGGGATTTTAGTTTATAACCTTCATGACTCTATCAAGGCCAAATGATCTACTGCAAATAATTTTTCAAATAAGTCCCCAGCTGAGTCGCCATTTATTTTGTAGAGGATCAAACTTATTCTTATTGGTCACAGACCTATGAACTTTCCAGGAACAATTATCAGTAAGGGTAACAACTGGCCAACACATACGTAAAGGCTTTTATGTCTTCACTTCTTCACTTCGGGCCCTATAAAACCCAGGAGGGTAATCCTAATCAATGTGTTTGTAGATACTAGTGTGTATTAGTATCAAACACATGATGAATAGATAATTCTCCTTTAATGTTTTACAGACACAACATCCTGAAGATTTGGCTAACCTTCAAGATAGTGACTAATGTAAACAAGAGAAGATATAATTCAATAAATTTCTACACACCCTGAAAAAGCTTTATAAGTGATTTGATTATGTCTTGTGATCAACAATTGAATTGGTTATCACAATTAGACTATGATTACTTTTTTAGATGAGTCCCATATTCTTAGAACAAAGTCAAACCAAATATCTATATGAGTAGATAATAAATGTATACTTACAATACCCAAAGCTTCAAAAATATTCCATTACAATACTCCCACCATTAATTTCCATAATTTACTTCTTACTAGCATCCTCACACAAGATTTATTTCAAACCCACTATTACATTCAAGCATTTACATACATTCATTAAATGGATAAGCAAGAATAAAAAAACACATCTATTAGAAACCAATAAAGATGAATAAGATAACCATTGATTATATTATTCATAGTCTATGTAATTAGTACAAAGAAGAGTAATCTATAGAAATTTTATGTTATTCTGCTATATGCATTGTCATTGCCATTATCGAAACCATATACATATTGACTAACTTTTCCAAGAACACCTTACTAGAAAGTTCAGTATCTATTTTGTTTTCTTTAGATAACCTCTTCAAAAGAGAACTACCTACTGACCTCCCTATGTAACTAGACTTGTAATTCCTTTTATAGATCAAGGGAGCAACAAGAACTCAGTTGAATTACACTTACATTTCACTTTCATTCCAAAATAAATTTCAATAGAAAGTGGAAAAATTCCCCAATTGGTTGCAAGCAATCATTTGTATGTCAGGGGAGAGCAAAAAAAAACCCCAAAAACTGTCAGCCAAAGCAGACCCACCATTCTTCAAAAAGTGTCACTATCGCAGCATCAAAAACATGTAAATTCATTCCATCCCAAGAAACATCACCATCAACACCAAAGGGAAACCCATATCACAACACACTAGCCAAAGAGAGTGCCCACTAAGAGAGAGAACATAGTGCTACTTTTCCTTATTATCAATAAAGTAGGTGTGCCCACTCGGTGTCCCTATTGTAAGCGAAGTAGCCATCATCACCTCATCCTCAGAATCAACCCAATCCTTCATAGCTATGAGATATTGACAATAACCAAAATTAGTCTCGTCTACACTGTCAAAGGAATCATTTGAGACTTCAATGGGAGAATGATGATCATGTCCCATGTAAGGTCGATGATACCTATTCCTTCTTGCAACTTCCTTTTCTAACCTCTCAACCTTCTTCTCCATTCCCGTGGATAATCCCTCTAATACAATTTGGCCTCTTAGATGATAGGCACATTTGAGAACACCTCGTGCAAAAGTTTTGGAAGCTCTTGTTGTTTTCTTTGGTGTCATAGGGATTTTTGGCATATCAATTCACCTTGGGGAGAATTTTCCTAAGATTCAAGAGGGTTGAGGCTCTTTCACCTGTGGATCGGGCTAATGTTCACACTCACCTTTCCCATTTCCTCACTTAGCAACTTATCAAATTTTCTCAAAACAAAAACACCACCCTTCTCAGAAATAACAAGCTCAAAATTACACTTACTCTCAGATTCCTAATTCTCATAAGCATTTAGATGATGAGAATAATTAGGTAGGTGATCTTCATTAAATAGAGAAACTAGTGTGTGTCTGCATTAATTTTCGAGGAAAGCTTGTGCGAGAACACTGGCAATTGATTACCCTAATTTTGAATCTCAACTGTCAATCATACCTTGAAGTGAATCAACAAATAATTAATTAGGATGATTAATTATGACAAGATTAGAAGCATGAATTTGATACTTGTCCCTAATCAAGAAACTTAAGTGAGATAAGCATCCGCTTAATTTGCACATTAACCATACTCTTAGTGTTCAACCAACTTGTCGTGTCACATTTACCTGCTTCCCTGTGGGAATTAATTTTCTAGCAATTGATCATAGTAAGATAATGGGGGGCGATCATGATTTATCTTCAAAATATCGGCTGGTACCCTGCCTTACTTCAATTTCACCTTCCCACGTGTACTAGCTCTTGGTAGATTTGACGACCACAAAAATGTTTACAAATTTCACATGTGTGCCAAAGAATTAGTTCAATTTTTATCATAGAATGGTCTCGGCCAATATCTCTAGAAGCCTCTATCTTTACTATAAACCTTTCAAGTCTATTGCAGCAGTTCGTGTGGCACTTGTCCGCATGCCCACTGAAGAATTCAAGACACAAGTGGGGTCTTCATCGAATTGTGGGGAGTGGTCAAGATTTATCCACATCACCTACCATCGGCCGTCAATCTCCTTCCTTACGCAACAATCACCATCATTAGAACTTGACGGGTTTCTCAATAAGTGATAGGTGTCGCCCTACCTGCTAGCTCGTGTAAATATATTTCCTTATTTCTTTTAATGGACAGGCACGCGGGGAACGGTCCCAATGAGAACACGTGTTGTAGTGTTCATTGTTCATCTTTACCTGAACTATGCTTGCCATCCTTCTAGAGATACCGATCCCACCCTTTGTCAGTAACATGTGGCCATTGCTCGCTAGCCCATGTGTTTAAAATAACATGAAATAAACCAACATGGACATGTGGGGAAAGGTCAAGATGTGGCGACATCTTTAAAACTACTACCGTTGATCCTCTTTGAATAGCGCCAACTACCTTCACCAAAGAGATTGCACCTGTATACACCTAAAAATGGTCACATCATAATAGTCTAGTAATTAATTAAATATTTTTAATATTTAATTAAATCTCTAAATTCAATTTATGTATAAATAAATCTAAATAATTTATTTATACTGTTCATTTTGATTAAATAAATAAGTTTATTTAATCACTTTTCTTATCCATTTCTTAATTAATTAAATCAACATTACGATTTATTTATATTAATTATCATATAATCTTGGCTTGAATATTTTATTCAAATAAAGATTAAGTATTCTTCTATTCTAAAATCTTCTAAATTCCATTCACAATTAAATATTCCAAAATATTTAATTAATTCTTCTAAATTCCATTCATAATTAAATATTCCAAAATATTTAATTAATTCTTCTAAATTCCATTCACAATTTAATTAATTTTTCTAAAGTCACATCACAATTAAATATTCCAAAATATTTAATTAAGTCTTCTATAGTCCTAAAATCAAATATCAAACTCACATAAATTAAATAAATTTATTTATTTATTTAATTTGGATTATCTTCAACAACCGTGAAACAAACTTCAAAACAGAAAATTAATTTCTTTGTTTCTGTGCAAAGTTGTTCCTGTGGGTTGAAGACAAACCTCCATTCTTCTTTCCAACCTCTCAACATCTTCCATCTTCCTCTCAACCTCTCCATCTCTCACCATTCAAAATTACCAGACAATCTTATATCCATTGATCTTTTCCAACCAGGCTCTTGCCTGTGAAAAGCTATAAAAGGGACTACCGGGTCTCTAAAAAACATAGAAGCTTTCATATAGGAAAACTATAGTCAAATAGCCTTCCAGTTTCATAGCCTTTAGAATCATAACATAGAATAGTTTAGAATATTATCAATCCATACCATGGCCTATCATCCTCATATCTTAGTTTTAGAAGCATCCATAATCCATAGCCCCTATGCATAATTTAAAGCCCCTGTGCATATATGTAGGGTGAAGCCATAATAGTGGTTTACAATTTGATGGAGGAAGGAAAATTGAGAAAAATGACCCCATGGCAAAAAAATTGGTTTTAGGGGTTCGCATGAACCTACATGTTCGACTGAACCATAAAGGGGTTCGACCGAACTAGGGTTCAAGTGAACCCATTAACTATTGGGCCCACATTTCCCACCCAAAAACAAAGGAAAAATGCATATTAGTGGGGGTTCGAATGAACCAGGGTTCGAATGAACCCTGGTTCTAGCGAACCCCCTTTTTCCCTAATTTTTTAATTTGTTCACACAAAAAACCTAAAATTTTACACTTTCAAGCTCCGGTTGGGGATTAAAATGGGGGAATATTTAGAAACCAAACTTGGAATCAAGTAGCCTTTAGAATGAGCTATCCAATGAATATAATTTTAGTATGTTTTGGTTTTATTATCTATCTATTTTTTAAGTTTTATTAAATATAGGTTTTTCATCGAAAACAAAAATCTTTGTTCTGCACAAGTGGAAAAATAGAAGATTATAAAAAAAAAAATTTAAAAATATGCAGTGCACATATTGAAGTCCTTAATCCAACAAAAAAGAGAGAAGAATTTCGATACATACAATAAAAGTATGCGTTATACATCGCTTATGTCGAATTATCATTTGATTGACTTTGAAACTTGATTAAAGAAAAAATATTCAATAAAAACTATCTAACCAAGTGGAAGCACTAGATATCAGAGTTAGAAATCTAAATTTGAAAGAATTGGAATTTTATCCTTCATGGAAAAAAAGTTATGCGTTATACAGTGTGCGTCACTTTGTAAAAATGCTGTTTTTTGAAAAAAACCAATTTTTGTGGGAGATGGAAAAAGAAGTGCAATCTGATTCAAAAAAAATTGAAAAAAATAATTTTAGAATCTACAGAAAAAATGTGACAAGACTCTAGTTTGCATCATCTTCAAATTCCTTACGGTTTAATCGCTATAGGTGCCCGAATGTGGAGATTGTGTTAAAAAAAATATATCAGTGTCTAGTTTGGCCAAAAATTGTAAACCACTATTGTGGGATTGCCCTGTATCAACATTTCACCCCACCAGCATATAAGATAGAGAAGTACTCTCCCTTTGCATACTCGTTTTGTAGGTTTCCATTCTAAAAAGCTTTGCTTATACAATCTGAGAGCAACAACTTCAAGCAAATCCTTGGAGATAGAGGACAATAGAACGATTCTAAAGAAGCTTTGTTTGAATTCTCTTTGATTTCATATTTTATCTTGCTTTCTTTAGTTTAATGTTGCATTGGTGTGTTTATATTGTTTCATTTTGATACTAACATTTCCCACACACATTTTTGGCACCCACTATGGGCACGTGCCCCAATTTTAACATCTTTTTGCAGGTTTTTATGATAGGTTACGGCTAAAAGAGTGTATTAGCGCATTAAACACACTTTAGCACAATTCACACCAAGTCTAGCACTCTTTAACTCTGTTATAGCGCACTTCAGTGATTCCTCAACATGCTTTAGTGATTCCTCAGTGCCCATCAGTGATTCCATAGCGCCTTTCAGTGATTCCTCAGCGCCCATCAGTGATTCCATAGCGCCCTTCAGTGATTCCTCAGCACCCTTCAGTGATTCCTCAGCACCCATTAAGGATTTCATAGCACCCTTGACTTATCTTGCAACACTCTTGACTGATCCTACAGTGCCCTTGACTGATCCTGCATCACCATTGATAGATCCTACAATGCTCTTAATGTCTGTTTTAGCGCATTCTTTTATTTTTAGCATAGTTTTTTTTTAAAGTCTGCAAATTGTAATCTGTAACTTAAATACGATTTGACTGGATCCTAGGATAGTCACTTAATTCAAAAATGAAGCAATCCTAGGATAGTCACCTCATTTTTCTATTTTGGACTAAAAATAACTCCATGTCTTTGTGAAGCAATATCTTCACCTAGCATAGAAAATTGTTCATTTGGGCTTAAAATTGAACTCTTGTTTGCTTTGATTAAAATGGTGATAGGCCTATGCTCTCCCCTTAACTGGGTGATCAAAATGCCAAACTCATCTATTTCATTTCATGCAATTTCAAGCTTTGATAATACCTTTTAGAAGGTCTTCCGTAGTGGGAAAAAGTACTCACCCTACGGGAACGACCTAATTGGGAACAATTAAAGCCAATTTTTCCAACCCACTTTAATCAAATGTGGATGGTTGATGAAAATCCCATTCGACGGTAGTGTGCATTGATAACCATCCCCAAAGCCTTTGTTCT
Organism: Sequoia sempervirens; assembly: GCA_007258455.2. Lineage (NCBI taxonomy): Eukaryota > Viridiplantae > Streptophyta > Pinopsida > Cupressales > Cupressaceae > Sequoia > Sequoia sempervirens. The sequence goes on from VDFB02281492.1 coordinate 670,963,058, forward strand.
AAAGTTTGGGAGGTCTCTTGAGGGAGTCTATCATTTGCCGCACCAAACGAAAACCCTTACTATGAACTTAGTGTAGTATCCAACCGAAGTCAATTTCTGAACACCATAATAATCACAGTGCAGGGGAGGGAAGAATCTACCCCCAAGATACTCACCATATAACTACGAAGGACTGTTTGCATAGGGGATTTGGTATCCACTTCCGTCACTCTAAGTACGCGCCTGGAAAAGACAAAAACATGGGCGCCCTTTCGGGGGTGACACGGTTGTGTGAGTTGATGCAATTTTAAGATGTGGGTTGTTGATTACTATGGTGACCTACTTGAGTACTAAGAGTGAGTCTGCTTGAACTATCTGTCATGTGTAAAACCTGAGAAAACAATTTTTGAAAAAGATTTTGATCATACACTTGATGTTTAGTATAGGACTTAAGAACAACTATTCTACAACTTGCTTGATGTGTCTTCGAAACATTAATTCAGTAAAGATCATCCAAAACTTACAATTACATTGATTACCCTCATGTTAAGAGATTGGAAATCCACAACCTTTGTTAAGAAATCCATTCTCAAACGAATAAAAAAGCCAAAGAAACCACTTAGCTACAAGAAACTATTGAAGAAAAGACAATTCTTGTATGAAAGTCGAAAGGTTTTACTTAAACATAGAACCTTTATCCATCGATATCATGATTGTGTTAGAGGTTTCACTAATGATTATGCTATAGAACCATTATACTCACAAGTTTTCTTTCAAAGAAGAGCCCTTTCTCAAAGGCACAACCACATTCAGTGTATTCATTCTTCTTATCTACCACAACCCTCAATTGAATATCCCACTCATCCCAACCAAATCATTCACTAATCTTGAAAACAAACTAGGCTATTTAATACACTTATCATTTTTCGAGACTAGGATCAAATCTCAAAAAAAGTGCATCTTTTCAAACAAGTTTTTGATTATTGATTCAACTTCCCCAACAGGATTTTGATATCCTTTCATCTTGGAAGCCACGATCAAGAGTTAGAAACGTCATTTGATCATATCATAAGATTTTCATCTTATCAGATCAAGACATCATCATTTTTGCACTTATAAAACTATGATCTAAGTCTAGAAGAACATTTCAAAAGCATATGCATGTTGTCCACTTTACAACATGGGTGATAGGGAAGAAAATCCTTTTCATAGGTTTCGTACTAGGAATAGTTCAAATGATGATATAACCGATGAAATGATTCAAGAAGTTGAACAGGATCCAGAGTTTCACATAATTTTGGAGAAGATCTTAGAGCGAGATAAAGAAGGCTACTTTCTTTTTTTAGCAAACCAAGGTGCCAAATTTCCCTCTAACTACAATATGGAGAAAATTAAGGAAGATCCTGAAAAGAGTAAAACTCCATTAAATGATCTTAGTAGTTTTCCCCAACAAATAAGAGCACTCCAAAGGAAAATCAAGGAAATACAAGGGGGCACAACTATGAAGTCATTTGACAAAAATATGAATGTAACCTCTTCTCCTCCAAAAGCAACATCATCCAAATTCAATGTTTTTGAATTTTTGCAAAGGTTAAATGAGAAGCCTAAATCTAAGCCATCAAATAAAATTGACCAATCCTATCATGTCATGCATTTATCCTCATCCCCCATAATTCAAAATGAACCTCACGATTCTTTCACTCAAGATAATGATTCCATTCAATCACCTTCTATCATATCCTTTACATCCAATGATTCATTTCAATTTACACATCTTGATCAAAACATTCTACAAACCCTTCCTATCTTTGATCAAGATCCCATCTCTCAAGAACCATATGATGATCCCCTTCTTTCATTATTCACCCATGATAATCCTCTTCCATCTCAAGAACAAAATGTTCTTCCAAGTTCTCCTTCCACATCATCTAATCAATCCATACCATCCCATGATTCTATTGCATCACAAGAGCATGATAGTTCTTTCATCCTATCTAATGATGTCTTACCAATTGATGATCAAGATATGATTTCTACAAAATTTCATGATTCCCTTCCTCATCAAGATCAATATATGCTTCCATTCAAGGATACCCTTTCATCCCATGAAGATGATTATCCTTATCATGATCAAGATATTCCTTTCATACCACTTCATAATCCTTTTCCAAGTCAAGATCAAAACACCCCATCATCCCCATGTCAAGAGCCTATCACACCTATTCAAGTTATCCATGAACCCCACACCTATAAATTGGGATCCTCCACCTTTATCCATTCTGGTTACTTCCAACACCTATCCTCTCATCCATATCATATCCTCCTCAAAATGGACTCGCATCTTGTTTTACAAACAATACATATCCCATTGGTAAACGAATGTGTCAAAGTATGAATTACAAAGGAAAAGGATTAGTCCTTCATGAGCAAGGTATCCTAGAACCCCTTTCTGTTCATAGAAACCCATATCACCACGACCTTGGTTATACACCTAAGTGTCCTAGTCCATCAAACCTTCCATCTATCCTAGGTCCCCATTCTAGTCCATCAAACCTTCTATCTATCCTAGGTCCTCATCCTAGTCCATCAAACCTTCCCTCTATCCTAGGTCCATATCCTATTTCTCAAGAACAACAAAGGCTCACATCCTGGATCCACTTTCAAAATTATTCCTTCATTAACTCATCCATCATACCTCCATATCCTTCATCTCAATACACTCCTTTCATTTCTTTTGGAATCAATTTGGGTGCCAAATATCAAAAGCTTCAATATAAACTCCACATGTATCAAAGGATCAACATGTCTCCTCGAAGAGTCATGCAAAAATAAAAGAAAATTTGATTCAAAATCAAAAGAAAAATCTAAAAGGCCACAAAGGCTCTTCAAAGAAAAAAGGCAATTTTCAAAGACCACAAAGGTCCATAAATGAAAAAGAAAAATGTCAAAGTCCACAAAGGTCCACAAAGCAAAACTTAAAGTCAAAAGTCATGTGGATTCCTAAAAGTCTCATAAAAGCAATAAAATCTAAATTGGCATCCAAATTTGCTAATCCAAAAGCTTCCTCCAATTTTCCATCTAATAACCTATCACCTTCCAAATCCATTTTTCCTTCATCACTCCGCCCCCCTTCAAGGTGTGCACCAATGTTGATCTTTCCAACCTTTCTATCTATCCATCAACAGGCCTTCCAACCTCCTATCCATTATCCAACATTCATACCCCATCATTCTCCTTTAATCCAAACTTTTGCATAAGTCCTTAGATTCTTCCATCATATCATTAATCTGCCAACATTTAGAATTCTAATTCCCATTGCCATGGTTTATTAGAGGGATATTTGGTTGTGAAACTTGATGCTTAAGTCCTTCTTCCATCTCCCTATCATCCATATCCTATCTTCCATATTCCTCTTGCACTCTACACTTAGGGACAAGTTTCATCCATCTTATCATTCATGGTCATGCCCATTCCTTACATTTCCACCTTTTATCTTGACAAGGTTAAGGATCTTCTTGAACATCATATATCTTATCTTATACACTCTATCTATATCTATCATCTGTGCATATCTATCATATCCATATCATGCAATGGGAATTATTGTGTTTCATCATGGCTTGATGAAATTTGTACATATCCATAATATTCAGGTTGTGTTTACAGTGGGGGCAGAGATACAGACTAAACAAGAGAGGGGCAACGAGCTTTTAGAACATCACAAATAGACAAATGACAGTTTGATAAAGCACAACATACATTGATGCATCAGATCAACTACAACATCAAAGCGATCACTCAATGCCAATGAAACCAAACAACATGGTCAAAACAACGTTAATCAAAACACACACATCAATGTTGATAACCAAGTTGGATGATCTTAATCTGAATAATGTTTGAAATACTTTAGGAAAAATTTGAATTGTTGGTTGATTTTTCTATCATACCTCTGGAGCAATTCGATGATGTACTGAACTAGAAAAGCAAGGAAGGAGTATGATTTTTCTTTGTCTGCTGTTTGTGAGGAAATCATTAGTACTATGCAAATTGGTCATGAGACATGCTCTACTAAGTATCATTGATGACATTTCAGAATTTGCATGGGAAATGGGTTAACTCTTGTCTGTTTATGCAAGCGATACTCAGGTCATTTCGGTTCAATTATACCTAGATGCTTGTATTAACTTGCTATATTAAAATTCATGAAAGCAATACTTAGGTCATCACTAGTGCTAACATACCCTTTGATGCTTGTATTAACTTTCAACATTTCAATGCTCTATGATGACACAAAAAACACAAATAAGCTCTCAGAATGGCAATATTGTACAGATACCCTGCATGGTTAGTATAGATTACATTCATTTTAGAATCTGCATTTTGCATTTAATAGATTTTCCCAAAAGATGGCAAAGTATCATAGTTTCATATCTTTTGAATAAATGACTGAGTACATTTTGACACTCACAAAAGAACATCATCACATACATTTTTCATACATATTTGCATCAGAAAATCATAAAAACAAAGCAATACATCAAAATCAAACAAGGAAATCATGGGTATTCATAAATTGTACCATCCATCATTTCACATTCATAATCATTCATCAATAGATTGCAATCATATCATAGCATTGCACTTTCATTTTCATATCTGAAAAATCATGCATACATATACATCATGAGCATAACATTGTGAAACCATCATATAAAACATCATGCATATAGAAAATTGACACATTCATCGCACGAACAAATCATTGCTGCATATCATATATCTCAAAAATGAATGTCAAAATGTACAAAGATGTCAGCTATCCATGACATAACATCATCCAAAATGGGATCATATTAGTGTGTATACAAACGTCTCAATAGAAAATTGATAAGACATCATGCAAAAAGCACTACGAAGTGCTATCCTCTGATGGTGCTGGTCTGGAATCTATCCCACCTACACTTGATAAACCTACTCTACCTGTCCCTGATGACCCTCAGGCATCTCAAGTAACGAGGTCAACCTGCATGCCTCGATCACATCTCTATCCGCCTGTACAAGCTGCAGAATCAATCTCCATGTCTTCGGGAATTTTTCCCATAACTACAAGATGCCCAATCTCTCTGGAAGAATCATCAAGTCAAAGAAACATCAATATCAATTCATCACGACAAATCAATCAAATCTGAATATCATCAAACTATTTGTTTTTCATCATCATGAAAGCAAATTTATCAAAATCCTGTTTGTTTTTAACAACTTTAGAAGCAAACTTATCAGCAAACTATTTGTTTTTCATCATCATGAAAGCAAATTTATCAAAATCCTCTTTGTTTTTAACAACCTTAGAAGCAAACTTATCAACAAATCCTATTTTTTTTCATCATCATGAAAAGCCAATTTATCAAAATCTTGTTTGTTTTTAACAACCTTAGAAGAAAACTTATCAGACAACTATTTGTTTTTAACAACTTTAAAAGCAAATTTATCAACTACTATTTGTTTTCCAACAACCTTGGGAACAAATTTATCAGACAAACATCATCAAATCAGGGCATCGCAATACGCAAAATTGGGGCATTTTATCACATTTTATCATAGCAGGGGCAATTTAGGTCATCAATTTTTCATCTCACATCTTTTCACGTCAATTTCTTCACATCATCATTTTCGAATGATGAATCGACATTAACAAATCTAAAAATTAAAAAAAAAAATCACAAAAATCAAAATCTTATCGATTCATCGTCCGAGGGGGCATATACCTATTAACATTCGACAATCAGCGTCTAGGGAAAATTTCAAAATTCTTTGAAAACACATCACTTCAAAGAGGGGTAAAATGTATACACCTAAAAATGGTCACATCACAATAGTCTAGTAATTAATTAAATATTTTTAATATTTAATTAAATCTCTAAATTCAATCTACGTATAAATAAATCTAAATAATTTATTGATATTGTTCATTCTTTCATTTTGATTAAATAAATAAGTTTATTTAATCACTTTTCTTATCCATTTCTTAATTAATTAAATAAACATTACGATTTATTTATATTAATTATCATATAATCTTGGCTTGAATATTTTATTCAAATAAAGATTAAGTATTCTTCTATTCTAAAATCTTCTAAATTCCATTCACAATTAAATATTCCAAAATATTTAATTAATTCTTCTAAATTCCATTCATAATTAAATATTCCAAAATATTTAATTAATTCTTCTAAATCCCATTCATAATTTAATTAATTTTTCTAAAGTCACATCACAATTAAATATTCCAAAATATTTAATTAAGTCTTCTATAGCCCTAAATAAAATAAAATATCAAACTCACATAAATAAAATAAATTTATTTATTTATTTAATTTGGATTATCTTCAACAATCGTGAAACAAACTTCAAAATAGAAAATTAATTTCTCTATTTCTGTGCAAAGTTGCTCCCGTGGGTTGAAGACAAACCTCCATTCTTCTCTCCAACCTCTCAACATCTTCCATCTTCCTCTCAACCTCTCCATCTCTCACCATTCAAAATTACCAGACAATCTCACAGCCATTGATCTTTGCCAGCTAGGCTCTTGCCTGTGAAAAGCTATAAAAGGGACTACCAGGTCTATGAAAAACATAGAAGCTTTCATACAGGAAAACTATAGTCAAATAGCCTTCTAGTATTCATAGCCTTTAGAATCATAGCATAAAATAGTTTAGCATATTAGCAATCCATACCATGGCCTATCATCCTCATATCTTAGTTTCAGAAGCATCCATAATCCACAGCCTCTATGCATAATTTACAGCCCCTGTGCATATCCGTATCAGCATTTCACTCCACCAGCATATAGGATAGAGAAGTACTCTCCCTTTGCATACTCGTTCTGGAGGTTGCCATTCTAAGAAGCTTTGCTTATACAATCTGAGAGCAGCAGCTTCAAGCAAATCCCTGGAGATAGAGGACAATGAACAATTCTGAAGAAGCTTTGTTTGAATTCTCTTTGATTTCATATTTTATCTTGCTTTCTTTAGTTTAATGTAGCATTGGTGTGTTTATATTGTTTCATTTTGATACTAACATTTCCCACACACATCACCCACTAATATGCCAGACATGTAGCTAAATCCTGTCAGCCTATGTGAATAAAATAAGAAAAAATAAATCAGCACGAGCGTACGGGAATGGCTGGGATCAACCTCTGATGTTTGAACGACTAGTATGAAATCCTAACTCTACACATGCCACAAAAGTTAATCTTAAAAAGGGGCCACCTCTAGGGAAAATGAAACTTGACCCATAAAAGACAAAAACCAAGGATTTAAATCTTTATAAAGTTAAGCCTTGACCATATGAAAAATTAATAATGACAAGGACCAAGGTGACCGACATACCTAAAATCAGGGGGCCGGTAAAAATGACTTTGATGGCATAAGTGATATCTTAGACAACTGGTGACCATGAATATTAGGTCAATGCAACAATAGAATGACCAAGGTTTTTTCTGGACTTATAGGCCAATTTTGGAGGGTTTAGATCATAGGACTCTAAAACATTTATAAGGAACACAATCCTAAGCCAAAAACAAGGATCCCAGCCAAATTTTGCATAATTGTAGAATGGAACCAAGGATTTTTTAGGGGTTCCATCACAATCTATGTAACTATTTACATTTTTTTATTTACATTTTATATCACCCAGGTTAATTAAATCATAGCTTATTAGTTTTCCCTATTTGCAATAAATGAACATAACCTAGGCATATTGGCTATTATTTTAGGAAGTTAGCTAATCACAGTGCCTTTGTTAGTTTATGTTTCAATATTTATTGAAGAAAGGATTGATCCAGGTTAATCTACTAGTTAATTGATGAAGGGAGACTCTCCCTCAAACACACTTTACACCAAAAATAATATTCAAGAACAAAAATCATGTAAATTTATTATATTCTCATAAATCATCTACATACATGCAATAAAATGCATTATAAGTATTTGGTCACAAGACCACTATTACCAAAATCTAGGTTGCAAATACATGTAAGAAATCAAACATGCAAGTCTACAAATGGCACTAATGGCCATTGAAATCTCAACCTTTGTTGTGTGCTAAAAGGCAAGAATTTCATCTATCTTATCATCTCGAATGAATCCCTTTTTCTTTGTAACCACTTTATAAGAATTTTTCACTTTCCAATGATTTGTCACTTCTATTTTTGGTTCCCGATAAATTCAGTTACCCTTTATTCTGAATTTAAAAAATTCCTAAATTTTAGTCCAACCTTTGAGAGCCATAACTTATGACTTGGGTGTTAGATTGACAAACCGTCTGTGACATTATAAAAGTACCTCAAAAGTGGCTTTGAGTATCTCAAAAGGGACATTTAAGATCAAACATTAATATATCACAAATTACAAATGGTATTGAAGTGATTTCTTCACCATTGTCTTCATTTCACCATTCTAGACTCCTATGCAAGATTTCATGTTTATACATGCAAAATTCAAACTTACTAAAAATAAAAACTCTGCTACTTTTAGCCCACTTAAAAAATTAAAAAGAAGAAAATTTTGGGGGGCAGGGGAATGCAAGATTGCTCTTACACCTTAGATGCTCATGCATCATTAGTATAGATACACTTTTCAAACTTAACAATCATAATTATTTGTGATACATTACTTAATAATTTACTAAAGAAATAAATAAAAATTTCATAGTTAACTCAACAAAAATATAATCTAAATGAAAATACTAAAACCAAAGCAACTATGCAAGATTTTCTTAAATGTGATCTTTGTTGGAAGTACATTAATAGCTTGTGTTGTCATTAATGTCAACTAGCCTATGTCTTGTGTTTTTATTGATATGGAGAGGTTGTTGGAAGTTTGTGTTGATGCTTTGATTGGCTGCCTTATGTTGTCATTAGTAGTGTCACTGGTTTCAACCTCCAGTGTTGCTTTGATAAGCTTCTATTGACTTACTATAGTGAATTTAGTTTCCTTGTGATAAGGAAGTGTTGAAGATGATGAGATGTGATTGTAGTGCTTATTTTCCAAGTTATTCTGAGAAAATTTGAATAAAAGAAAAAGCTATGTGGTTGAGAGGTGCTTTGTATAGAAGAGTCGTGATAAGGTTTTGCTTTGCATTACTTCTATATTGAAGATATGCTTGGATATGTTATCTAGAGTTGTTAAGAGGTGTTATATCAAGATTTTCTTATCTTGGATCATTGTATAGAGATAGTTGTGTTCACCAGTGTGTGAATGGTGAATTACAATGTTGTTTAAGAGAAATTGTTTTTCTCTGCATTTCTTTGTAGTTTATTGTTTGGTCTTATGGATTTGGAAGTGTGCTTATATTGCAAGTATTTATCTTAATTTTGAGTCATTTGTGTTTTGGGTCTCTACAAGGTTGGATTTATGTGTTACAATATGTGGAAGGTTAACTGGGTGTACAGGATTAATGTGATCTTTAGATTAAAGATGTTGTGAAGGAATTTATTAGTTTTCAAGGTGTTTATGGAATATTTTAGATTTTTTTTAAGTGTTGTGTATGGTCCATGAGTCATATGGATCAAAGGAAGTGCATACTTAATTGTTTGATGGTGTTTACATACCTGGTTCAGTCAACCTTGGATGTTTACACTAATTATCGAAATGCTTCAGTGTTTGTGAAAGCATGGCATGATATGTACAAGTGGAATTAGGTCTGAGTTAAGGTTTCATGTGGTCTTCCATCATTCCTTTCCACTGTGGGAATGCTTAGTGCCAACCTAATTTGAATTTTCACATTTGAGGTGCATAACTGACATTGTAGATTGTTTTTAAGATTGAAGATGGTATATATGTGTGTTGAGTTGATGGAGGATGAACAAATTAACTGTGTGTGATGCAAATTATGATTTAAAGTGAAAAAGTATGAAGTGTAGTGTGAGATTTAATGTTTAAGAATACTGGAAGTAGTGATCAAAAGGTGTCTACATTCTTCAGAGAGAGAGAGTGTATGCACTAGTGGTGTAGTGGTGGATCTTTTATGTTTCTCTGAGATGGATTTCTCATTGTAACATTATTCTTTCTTCTTTTATGTAATCTCATAATGAGGCATTGGTAGTGAGCCCTTATTTTCTACTGTATAGTGAGCTCTTTCGAAGTGAGCCTATTGTATTCGATGTTGTAATTAATTTATATTGTGAGCTAATCCTCACAATGGTTTTTTACTTCTTGGGTTTTCCATGTTAATTTAGTTTTCTCATATGTTTGGATGTGTTTGCATTACTATTTCTCATGTTTACATTTTGGTAATGCATGATAAGGGTTATTAAGGGTTTAAGGACTAACATATATCTGAATGTTAATAAGGTTTTTAATTTTTTAATGTAAAAATGGTTCAGCCCCCTCCCCCCCTCTTAGTTGTATTTTGTATTCAACAATCTTAAATGCAATAACATGTATATATCCATATATCCTAAATATACATACATGAATCTCTGTAGGAGACCAAAATGCATCAAATATTACATAAAATTTTATACCAAAACTATATTAAATGACAAAGGTACAAAAATTATAGGCATTCCAATTCATCACCTCATTACATACATTTATAATATTAGGAAGTATTATAAAATATCATATTTTAAAATTATTATTAATTGAATAATATCATTGAAAATATTTATCTTTCAAATATTTCCACCTTCATTACCCATAAGACAATCCATGGTTTTCTTCTCCAATTTTAAAACAAATCTAGAAATGTAATTATTCTCAATAATAAATATTTGAGGTTGTAAATCATATTATTTTTCTTTCCATTTCTGCGAAGGAATTATATATATAATTATCTTGGCCTAATGATTAACATCAAAGTGCTCCCTCATTTTCTTTTATTTTATAATTTTATAAATTAATATAGAAATTAAATAACAACATAATATTCATCATATGACAATAATTAATAGAAATGATATTAATCCATTTGATGATAATTGAAATTAAATAATATAATTTTACAACATTTTATTTTAGCAAGATTTGAAAATGGTCTAATATTCACAAATATTCATCCGCTCTTGAAGGATATGAACTCCTGTATACCTGAATATATTACATTAAAAATATATCATTAATATTATCATTTATTATTTAAAAATATATAGAATATAAACAAAAAACATACCTTCCAAGCATCATGGTAGTGGCTTGTGGATTTGTCCCAGGGCTATCCTTGAAAATTGAATTATCCACTACCCTTAGACTCTCAACACCTTTCACGTGAAACATTTTGTCAACTACATAATCAATTTCACACCCTCCATGTTAATGCCAAAATGTTGCTACTGTATCTTTGCAATACTTTTCCAAGGCATTATCTTCTGCTTCATTTTGTGGCAATTCTGACCCTATGAATCGAAGTATTTTGGAGTTTCCACTACCACTAAATGAAAATTCTTGAATAGAAGTTGTCATGGTAAGATTTGATAATACCTTCACAGCAAGAATGCATTTTTGTACATCAAATGGATGGGAAAAGTAGTTATATCGTACAAAGGGGTTATCTTGGGGGTTTTTACTTCTTAATCGAAGCTCGCCCCTTGATATGGGAAAAGCCACCTTGCTAAACATACCTCCTATATATGTATAATCTTTCACATTTTGTTGTTGAAAAAAGCTAGCAGCCTCAATGTAGACTTGGGAATTGTCTATTATGGCCACTACTTGTGCTAGTTCATATTCAAGTGGTTTAGGGGATTCTAGAATGACTGATGTACGTGGTGGATCTTGAATCCTTTTCCCTACTGAGTTTAGATCTAATAATACAGTAATGTTCAATTCATTAAGGTGTTCTGAGGGGCCAACTCCACTTAATAAGAGAAGTTGAGGGCTACCGATACTTCCTGCTGACAAAATTACTTCACTCCATGGTGATAATTGATTGATATATACTTCATAAGAGTGGTCATTGACACTACTTATCAGCTCAACACCATTAGCCTTCAACATTCCTACAACATAATTTCATAGCCAATATTAGAATTCTAAATGACAAAATATATTTTTTATTCAACTTTTAAAAAGGGTAAAGATAAATAAGAAAAATATATTATAAAAATGAGAAATAAATAGAAACATTATAACTATATTGGAAAGACTATATGAAAAGACAATTTTTATTCTAATCAATAGGTTTTTAAGAATATAAATAAGTGCTATATGTCTAGAAAGTGAAAACAAAAATTATTGTAGAAAATATTGATACTATGCATACCTATATTGAAGGAAAATTATCATCACAAATAATTTATTTCTTAAATAAAGAATAAAATTGATTTATCTAATAATTTTATCATGTCCTAGAAAATCATTCTACTAAGACATGCCAACCAAATCAAGACAAAAAATAGTAAGTGCAAACATATAAATAATTTATTGCTATTAATTACATCAAGAATTAGTCTATAATGACGATAGGAAATAAAGTATCATGTTATGATCATGTATAGAAACCAAAACACAATTAACTCATATTATATAAAACAAAAACTATAAAATTAAACTATAAAAAAGTAGCATATAAGTATATAATTACATCAAAGGGTATTTTATAGTGATAGCAAAGTGTGCCATGTCATGACCAAGTACATAAAAAGCCACTAATTTAAATTTGATGATTATTTACATGTCAAATAATTAATATATAACCATGGACATCATTCATTCAATAATAAATATAATAAATATAACCTTAGCATATGAGAACAAATTAATGGTCAACCTTAATATTTTTCAGCAAAACACATTTTCTATGATAAAAACGGCATCTATGTGTGTTAATGTGTGAAGCGTACCTGATGAGGAATCGAAGAGGATTCTGGTGGCTGTAGCATTCAGAAGAACCACAATGTTATCTGGATTTGCATATTGCAGAAGATCTGCAGCTGTGTGTCTCCTTCCATTGTTGTCAATGGTTAAAGCACTAATCTTGGTGCCCTCCAAGTGATCCAAACTATACCCATTATAAGGAAGCACTCCAGCTTCCACAAGCGCATCCTTGAAAACAGAATTCCAACGAAAAAGCTTGTCTGGTTTGAAGGCATTCAACTTCTCCACCCATTCATACGACTCATTTACAAGCTTCTCATCCCATTCCATCTCTCGAATGAATTCAGAGCTTGCCCTGCTGTAGAAACCAACATTAATGGCTGTTCCACCGCCCAGAACTCTTCCCCTTACCAACTGCACTCCATCTTCTGAGACAAATCCCTGAAAGGCGTAAGGGAAGTCGCTGGGATCCCCAAAAACCTTGAAAACGCCTCTAATGTCTTCAGTGTCAGGATTTCCATAGGGGGAATCTCCCCTTTCCAATAGCAAAACAGAATAGTGCTGTGACAGCGTTGCTGCAAGAGGACACCCTGCTGCGCCTCCTCCAACCACAATGTAATCATATGTTCTTGAAGCTGCCTTTTGAACATCTACTGTCATAAACGGAAATGGGTATTCTGCAAACGTCAAGAACAAAACGTCCCCCATTAATATAATATACCAAATATAAACCATTGAAATTTTTGTATGCATTCCTCTCATAAAACAAAGAGATTTGAAACGAAAGACTGAAATAATGCACTCACCCAATTTCTGCGCTGCCACACCTGTACAGAAGAGCTGATGATTAATTGTGAAAAATAGCAGGCATGAAATGACAAATAAGAGAATCTCCATACTCACTAGTCGATCTGATCGTTCGCACAAACTTAAATTGATTTCAACTTAATTCCTCTTAAATAGCTTCACTTCTGCTAAATTGCTAATCGTAATTTCAAAATGATCAACAACTCTGGATATTTTAACTGGCTACCAATCCATTAATTTCAACCTGCCACGCGCTGAATTCTGATAGTCAGGCGCTGTCTTTAAAATTGATGGCAGTCGTGCCATTGTTGAACTTTAAATTGATGTCGATCACTAGTGACAAAATAGTAGTCACGCTGTAAAATTTGAAAAAGAAAGGAATATTGATTATTTTAGCAACATATGATGTACGTGTAATCAGTAAAACCTAAACTTTTCAGAGGGGTCAATTAAGGCGGCCTCGTTAAGTATGACTTCGTTTAATTAAAGGGGCCTCCTTGGAAACATAATATCAAAGACTAAAAAGAGTTGAATACAAAATTCTTCAATACAGAATTAAAAATTTAGTTCACGTGACACGAAAAGAAAATATGGATACTATATATATATATTAGCTAAGTCAAAGTTCATTGATGTGGTTCATAAATAAAAAAGATATATATGATTTTGATGTATTTTTTATTTATTTTTTAACAGTTAAATTTAATTTTTACGCCGAAGGCGTATTCACTATGAAGTAGAGCAAACTAATTTTCAAAATCCACGGTGAGAAGCCTGGAGACGAATGAATGTTTGCCCATCGTCCGATATTCCGTCTACCTTTTTACGCCATCACCATCACTACTTCTCACGCCGTCCGCTCTTCACGCCGTCCGCTTTACTTTCTCGCCCGTATTAAGGCGCATTAATGTAATGCGCGTTCCACGCCGCTATTGGTTTCTGCTCCTCCAGATCGTGACCATCCCTTCTGTCGCCGATTTTCTGCTTTTAGATTGTGGTTGAAACCATCAGCTCCTCCAGGTCGTGACCGTCCCTTTTATCGCATCGGAAAAGTGTCTCACGGGGGTAAAGCAAATTTCAGTGAGTCGAAACATTCAGCTCCCCACGCCTAAGTACAAACTTTAACACATTCAGATTAATTTTTCTTTTAATGCGAATACATTGAAGCAACGTTGTACGAGATTGGTTTTGGTGTCTCATTTTTTTATGTGAGGTAGGGTTTCGTAGTTTTTAAATAATAATTTATATGTTTAATTTTTTTTTTTTAATATATATTATAATAATTTATATATATATTATATAAATAATTTATTTTAATATTATTTACATATTATATTTATTATATATGTTTAAAGATTTTAATAATGATTTTATTATAATATATAAACAAAAAATTATATGTTTGATTTTTTTAAAATATATTTTTTATTTATTTTAATTATTATTATATTATAATATACAATACATAAATAATTGATTTTGATTTATATATATGAGAAATTTTATTATAGATAAATAAAATTTTCATCTCTCTCTTTCTATCCCTATCTCTTCCTCTCTCTCCCTCTTCCCCTCTCTCCCTCACCCCTTGTCACTTTGCCCATCCCTCTATCCATTTATATATCTATCTCCCTCCATATCTCTATTTTCATAATAGAGATATTGGAAAATTTCTATTTATTTTGAATTTAATTTCTTTAATCTTCATTAACATTAATCAAATTATTTTTATTTTTTAGCTTTTATTTTAACTTTAAATTTAGATTTAAATTTGAAATAATTTATTTTAATTATTTATGGTTTTTAATGAAATTACAAATAATAATTTAAAAAAATTAGAGTTAATTCAAATTATAATTATTTGTCTTATTAAATTTTAATTATTTTAGAATAAATATATTTAGAAGTTATATTTTAATTTATATAATAAATCGATCTCAAACTTAAAATCTAACTTCAAAGTTATTTTATGTATGCAAAAAATAGACCAAAATTTTCCCTCATAGGCGTACCCATTGCACACCATTTTCAACATCCTTTTTCTCCTGGCTATTATCTTCATTTGTCTTTATGTCTGTAGCTTCTTCATTTACTTTTCACCAACTATGAAAATTAACCTCCAAACAAAATAAATTTTGAATAACACCAGTGTAAAATATCTCTTTGTAATATCAAATTGACCCCTTTCAGCACAATGGCTGCCCCACCTGCAGCATAAACAAATCATCAACTTTGTGTCTACACTCTTCGAGACATCCCCCTAGCCTCCTCAAGATATGCTGCCTCATTCTTTGGATCCCACTTCTCACTCCAAAAAGCTACAAGATAATTCTAATTCCCAAGTGAAATGTCAACATAAGAATTCTCTTTAACTGATTCACTTTATTTAGCTTTACATGTTTCTTCTACACTAAGCCAGACATGCATTTTCAGTCCCATATTGTCAAGCAAACACAAAACACTTGCTGAGTATTTATCCACCTTAAGTGCATTCCCCCATTGATTCCAAGCTTAATTGGAACTCATTTTGAGCCTGATCCATGGCCTCTTCACATAGAAATGCATCCACATAATTAGGGAATTTAAACAATATTAAACTGTACAAATGATTTGCTCCTTTGTTATCTTGTAGCTGTCCAAACAACCTAGCAAAGTAGTGTTGTGACTTTATCCCATGGGAACTCAAGTGAAACACCACCTTTGTAGAGTAGAAATCCATACTTGCCTCCAAACTGAATTCCATAATATCCACCACTATGAACAATCAAGAAATGAGCAGTCCCCTATTCACTGTAATAGAATTTTCAAACTATCTTTTTATTCCATAGAGTTGCAGCATTTCATAGCCATGCAACCTCCTCCACCAATGCAAGATAACCAAACACTTGTTTTACATTTCCTATATGGATTTTTTTCTCTCCCACAGTTTGATTTACTAAGTTCTCTACCATTGATCCTTGCACTAGGATTTATCCTTACAAACATAAAGGTACTAAGCATGGTGGCCCTTGATGAGGTATTTCTAAAGATTTTATCAGAGCTGCTTTTATCCTTGCTACAAATAGTATCCAATGGAGTTTATTTTGCAACTTTCAGGGAAATATATGGAGCAATGTTGTCTGGAAGTTCTTTAATGGCTGATCCCTGCATTTTTCTCATCAGCCTAGGCCTTTTGGTGGTGCTAGTCCCATGCAGCTTCTTCCCCATATAGGCATTGCAGGTGGGCAGGAGACTACTAGTGGCTTTGATTCATTAGATACCATAAATGAAGTTCATCAAATTCTGCAAGTAGTAAATTGCAATGATGATGACCTAAATATAGGGTGTGGCAATCCTATAGTTCAACCACCACAATTCTAAGTTGTATAGTGTGAGATCCAAGGCCATGACTATTTAAAAGGACAAAATTAGCAATAGTTGCCTGAAAAGTGGTCACATACAACTCTATATATGTGAATCAGGGATAAATAAAGCAATGTGTATTCTATTGCATTTAGTCCCTTAGATAGTCATCGCCAAGGTTCACAATCATACTGTGAGAATAGTTTATGCAAAGTTGTCACTTTTTCCTTGCATTGAATACACCATATAGATTTTTTGAAAACATTTTTTGTTGGTACAATTGGTACAATTGAATTGCTACAAATAAGGCCCTTCTATAATTTTAGGAAACTATTTTTTAGAAGGCTGTGTACTCTTTCACCATTAGAAAATCCATCTCTAAGAGACAAGTTCCTTATTTCCAATTTCATCTCATATTCTAAAGAATCTACCTTATTTCTTTGTAGATTTTTTACCTAAATAGGCCTCATTTCTGATTCAATATTTTTACTCATTTACATTGATAAACACGTGCACTAATAAATGTGGCTTTGATACCACTATTAAGAAATTTTTATATGGAATATGGGTAATACTATAATCATATGCCAAGCTTATTTATTTAGTTTGAAATTTTGAATAGAGTTCTTTGAATCATTTTTTTCAAACTAAACTTTATTACAAATAATCATTTCTAATTACAAAATAATCAGCAATCAGGTCATGTGATTATTAAATGAAACACTCCAAGTTATAATAAAATCTACCCAAAATATCTAGTGAAACAATAAAAATTGTTGTGTAAGATGCTAATGATTCAAGCCTTAAAATGAAGATAAATATTTTAGAACACTACCTGTGGTACCAATGTTTTTCAATGCTTTAGTATAACATAATTCAATTATCGCATGGTTGGATTGCAATGTGTTTTTCCCTTGTAAACTAGCTATGCCAATTCCTCGAGCCTCCACAATCATGAAAAATGCATTTTACTTTGTCCTCCATTTGTTTTTGTGTGAAAAAAAAATTATAGATACTTCAAATAGACCTCACAACTCCACTTAGATACATAAACCTGAGAAAGGATTAAAACTAGATGAATGGGTAAAAAGAAAGAAAGAAAGATCTTACTATGTCTAATATATATCAAGTACATTTATTAGCTTCTATAAATTCAAAATTAAAAGGTTTATCTCCTATTTTTGTTGGATATAACAGTCATATAAACATTATTAATTACCTTTGTATTTATGGTGGACTGCCCAGTACCATGGATAGTTTATGGTCTCATCATTTCAAAGTATGGCGATATCACCAACATAATAGAAATAGATGGTAACACAATATATCTATATACTGTTTTGTATTGATTTCACAGTATGGTGATATCACAGACATACTGTTTTATATTAGTTGTTTTCAAATACTAAATAGATCTTTTGTTTATTACAGATACATTGGAGTTCAAAGTGACTGTGTGACAAAATTTCACAACATATAAACTATATCTATACCGTTGTATTCAATTGCATACATTCTTATACTTGCAATTAAACATTCCATCATAACACTAGATTTTTAGCATTCTATATATATATATCCAAATTATATGTTTTTATATCCAATAAATTGAAGTTCCATTTTAGTTAAATTTCATGTGTTGTTTTTATAAATTGTTATATACACATTGATCTATTTCAACTAATATGTCTACACAAATTCAAATAAGGCCTAACACTTCCAAGGGCCACAAGCCACATTCACAACATTGACTGACAAAGGCTGACATTCAAAACTATTTTGAGAGCTTGTGATCTTCAAAGTCTTTGAAAGCAAAGTCGCACGTGAGAAAAAAAAAAGCAAATTGTTTGAAAGCAATGTCAAAAATTTTACTTTTCATTTCTATACTCACTTGCATTCTATTTATTTCATATTCAAATAAAACCATACAATTATTCGGCGTACCCCATTGCACACCTAAAGTGCAATTGCTAGTTTATTAATATTTAAAAAAAATAAAATTGATAGTTAAAGTAAAATTTAATTGATGTGATTATGAATAAAAATGCTGACATATGACTTGATGTATTAGCTTTCACTAAATTTTCATTGTTTATTTTAAGATAAATAAAAATTAATTGATGTACCTCATGAATACAAATCTAATATTTATTTTTTTAAAAATTGATCTATTATTTAACTAGCACTTCCACTAGAAGGAGGTGCATTCGTATCGATAGAAAAATATATGTAAGCCAACATCTTAATGAGGGAAAATAATTTTTGCAACATTTGAAAAAAATTGTATTATGTATAATTTTTTATATTCAATTAAAGAATAAGTTTATAATAATTTTAATTTTGAGGAATTTGTAATTAAAAATTTCCTTCGCTTGTACCAAATAAGCTTGGAATGATTTTGTGTGTTCATTTCTTTCAATCTTGCACATTGAAACAAGAAGTTAGTAGACTTATAACACAAATGCATTGTTGGTTTTATCTACATGGTATATATTGTACAAAATAGAAAGTTTGTGTTAAGCAAAGGAATTAAAATTACCTACCTCTCTCATTACCCCTCTCTCTCTCTCTCTCTCTCTCTCTCTCTACTTCTCTCTATATCCCCTTACTCTCCCTCTCTACCTACTTCTCACTCTATCCCTCCCACCCTACCTATTTCTCATTACCTACCTCTCCCTCCTTCTTTCCCTCCTTCCCTCTCTCTCTCTCCTTTTTTCTATCTCTTCATCTCCCTTTACCTATATCTCTCTCTCCCCTTTTCTCTCTACTTTTTTCTTAATTCCCCCACCCTCCTCTATACCCACCTCTTTCTCTATCCCTCCCACCTTACCTCTCTCTACCATTCCCTCTCTCTTTCTCTCTATCTCACATCACTCTCTTTCTACCTACTACTCACTCTATCCCTCCCACCTTAACTCTCTCCACTTGCATCTTAGTTCTCCTTATCTCTACTCGCCATCCCTCTCTCTACATACTTCTCCCTCTATCCCTCCATCTTACCTTTCTCTCTTAGCCTCTACTTCTCTTTATCTCTCATCTCCATATTCCTCTCTACCTACCTACCTCTCCCTATATCCCTCCCATCTTACCTCTCTTTGTCTACATCTCCCTCCTTCCCCCTCTCAACTTCTCGCTATATCCCCTCTCCATCTTTCTATAACTACGTCTCACTCCACCCCTCACACACTCCCCCTCTCTTTTAATTATCTCTCTATATCTCTCTTCTCTCTCTACTCTATACCTCTCTCACCTTCCATCTCTACTTCTCTCTATCTCCCCTTACTATCTCTCTTTACCTACATATCCCTTTATCCCTTCCATCTTACCTCTCTCTCTCTCTCTCTCTTTCTCTCTCTCTCCATCACTCTCTACTTATCTCTATCTCCTATCTCCCTTTTCCCCTCATACCCTCCCTCTCTCTTTGCCTACCCCTCTCTCTATCTTCCTACCTCCATCTTTCTCTTATTACTCTCTATCTTCCCTCTCCTCTCTTTCACTACCTACTTCTCCCTCCCTCCCACCACCTACCTACCTACCTCTCCCTATATCCCTCCCATATTACCTCTTTGTCTACATCTCCCTCCTTCCCCCTCTCAACTTCTCGCTATATCCCCTCCCCATCTTTCTATAACTACGTCTCACTCCACCCCTCACACAATCCCCCTCTCTTTTAATCTCTCTCTATCTTCTCTCTCCTCTCTTTCACTACCTACCTCTCCTATCTATTTCTCTATATACTTACCTCTCACTCCACCCCACCCTCTATCTCTCCCACCCTACCTATCTATATATACCTCCCCTTTCCTACCCACTCTCAACTTTTCTCTATCTCCCCTCTTTGTCTCTCTCAACCTACCTCTCACTCCATCCCTCCCTCATTCCCTTTCTCATCTCTACATCTCACTCTATCCCTCCCACCCTACCTCTCTCTCATTACCTACCTATCCCTCCACCTTTTCAAACCTTTTCTCTCTTTGTATCTCTCTCTCTCTCTCCCTATTCCTGCCACCTTGCCTCACTCTCTCCCTCACTCTCTACTTATCTCTATCTCCCATAACCCTCTCTCTCTACTTGCCTCTTTTTTTATATTCCTCATACCTTTCCCCTCTCTCCCCTTCCCTCTCTACTTCTCTATATATCCCCTCACCTCACCTCTCTCTACCTATCTCTATCTCTATCCCTCCCACTTTACCTATCTCACCCCTTCCCTCTATCATTATATCCCCTCACCCTTCCTCTCTCTACCTCTCCCTCTCTATCTCTTCCTCTCTCCCTTCATTGATCTCTACTTTTTTTTATTTCCTATCTCCCTATGTCCCACCTACCCTACCTTTCTCTCTACCTACTACTCTCTTTCCCTCACTCCCTCCATCCTTTCCTAACAATTATTTGTATTCCCTCTCCCTCACTCCCACCATACCTCTCTCTCATTTCATACCTGTGCAACCCTCTTTCCCTCTTTCCCTCTCTATCTCCATTTCATGCCCTCTCCCTCTCCCTCCCTCCTTACCTCTATCTCCCCTTCCCTCTTTACTTCACTCTATCTCTCATCACCCTCTCCCTCTCTACATAATTTTTTCTCTATCCCTCCCATCTTAGCTCTCTCTACCTACCTCTCCCTCCCTCTTTCTCTCTTTTCCTCCCTCTCTCTCCTTCTCTCACTCTCTCTCCCTCTCCTCTCTCCTAGTGTAAATATAAAATAATAGTATAATACAATAATATAATATATATACTATAATATATATTTTCATATAATATATGATAGTAATATAATATTAACATATAAAATATTATAAATATTATAGTATAGTACATTTATCTTATATAATATATACTAGATGTTTTTTTTTTTTGGAAGAAATGGATATGCATTTCTCCCTTTACAAAATGCTTATCCATTTTGTAAAGTTAAAAATCAATATCTATTTTGTAAAGCTTTAGAACATATATCCACTTTTTTGTATGAGAGAAACATGCCATAGAGCCATTTTAGGATTACTAATGGGCCCCACAAGCATTTGGTGTCAAAATTTCTGTGATTTTTGCATGATACAAAAAACATTATTTTGTACACTCTTATACACAAAATTTGATTCTACTAATCATTAGGATACTTGTTTTTGTTTATACAATTGGGAGAAATAGTCATCATAAAGTTGAAAGGAAGAGGAAACTTTGAGTAGAAAAAATTGAGGAAATTAGGGGAAAATATAGAGCAAGGAAGAGTATGGGAAGAAAAGGAATGTTGAACACTCTTTAGGGTGAAGGTTTCTCTTTACACTTAAATAACATTGAAAGTGAATATGATGGTGAAAATAAAAAAATTTGATCATGAAATTGAAAATGAAAATGTTTTGACATGAAATTGGTACTAAAAGTGTTGAACATGAAATTGAAAATATTCCAAAATGTGATAAAAAAAACCTATTGATAATAGTAACATCATAGAAGAAGAATAAGAAATACATCAATAATTTCTTGATGAATGTGGATATAAAGCCTATGAAATTGAAATTGCACTCCATAATGCACTCATTCACAATTTTCATGAAATTAGTGGAGGAAATGAAACAATGCAAATCAGTATATCTCCATATTACATAAGAAGAGATGAAATTTTTGAAGAAGAAAATGAAATTCAAAATTGATATTTTTTAATGAGTTTGATACAATTGCAAAACATTGAATAACACCAAAATGTTTAGTTAAAATTGACGAGAACATAATAGAATGTCCTAAAGGAAAGAGGTCATCACAAACCATTTGGTTGTGGGATTCGCAACTTATCAATGAATACTTTTACAATAAGACATTAACTAAACAATGTCAATTTTTTGTATAATTACTAAAGAAATATGATATGAGACCCTTACTAAGCAAATTGAACATTTACGTAATTTTTTTTTTTGATTGAAATAGTATTGATATTAAAAATACTTTTAATGCATTAAATTATATTGGAAAAAATAGTAAGGAAAAAGATAAGACCTACTTATAGAGTAATAAAAACCTCATTAGTAAGAAATTGATTAAGAAAGGATCAATTAGTGAGGAAATTTATGTTGAATTAAACCTAGATCAAAAAAAAAAATTCAAAAGCACCTGCAATATGATCAAGACTAGATAGTCCTCTTCCAAATGATACCTGGGATTTTAGTGGTAGGCTTCCATGAGTTGATAAGAAGCTAACTAATAGAATAAATGATTAAATTCAACAATTTTGGCACTCTAATGATAGAGTATCACCCAATGTAAAAGATGTTTTAAAATTATGAATTGGTAATCAAGACCACACACCACATCCTAAAAATTTCTTGGAATGTACCTAAACAACTCTAATTAAACAATTTTGTGAAACACATACAAGTTTGAAAATCTCACAAAGGGTATTTGAATCTTCTAAGCCCTTTAATTTTGTGCCTCTTAAAATTCATAATACACGTTGTCACAAATATCATGTGGTGTTTTCTATGTATCATGAAATTTAATTTTATATTCATTCTAATTTGTATGATAATGAAAGGGTACAAGAGTATGGTCTAATGAAACTACCAGATTCATTGATGGACTTATTAGATTTATTGTTGTGTGTTAGAGATGATGGTTGCATTTTCTATAAAACTAATTGTTTAAATGAAAAGTTTTTAGAATGTAGTGGGTTATCAAATTTTGTATCATGTGTTCATGAGGGTAGAGAGAATGATTCTAGAAAGAAAATGGTTGACAAAAAGAGATATTAGACTATGAAGTACAATTTGAAGAGAAAAAATGAAGGTTCTAGACATGAGTTAGTTACAAAAGAAGTAAGTGTTGCTAGTTTTATTTTTTATTTTAAGAAAAATGTTTTTTACAAGTATGCAATACATAGCCAAAGGTCTTAATGATTACATTAACAATTCAAGTCTGTAAGGATAAAAATCCCTATTGGAACTATTATCTTTGCAGTCGATTTTATAGAGAACTACACATTGAAACCATAGAATGAAGTCCAATCTCAATATGATAATTCTATTTAGATTGATATTTTTTTTCACATCACATATAGATATTCCCTTGAAAATATAGAAGGGAACAAAAAGATATTCAAGGAGTACCACTTTTACATTATTGAAGATCAATCTCATTTGCTAGAATATGCATAATTATTTTCAACAATTTTTTTATTTTTTGTAGGAAACAAATATTTGAATGTTCAATATCTTATTTGGTCAGATAATTACATTGGTCAATTCAAGAATGACCATATTTTTATTGGTTGAGAAGAACACATTCAGAGAGAGGTATACCTCATATATATTTGGATTTTTTTTAAGTTGGGCATAGAAAAGGGGAGCATGATGGAGTAGGTACATCTGTGAAGATAGCTCTAGTTAGAGAACAACTAAATATTAGAGGTGACACTACATTTAGTGATTCAAGTTCTAATATTTAGTAGAGTAACTATGCACTCTCACAAGGAGGGGCTATTGATTGAGAACTATGTGGGTTCTTCTAGTTAGTTTATGAGGGGATGGTGGGAGGGAAATTGGACTATAATAAAATCAAGGAATCACCAAAGATGCATTCATTTCAAATCTTAGATGAAGTACATGGATTATTTGAGCACAAGAATTAGCTTGTTTTTGTCAGAGTTGTATTAATTATGATTGGGATCATTGTGAGTCAATTGAGTGGGTAGATACATGGATTCCAAAATATCTAGCCCCATTATCTCAATCTCACTCATCTCTACTCATTGAAATGGAAAGTTCATTTAACTATGAACAATTTTTAGAAATTGTACAACCATGACATTTTTATACATTTTCTACACCATATGGGAATGAAGAGAGATCAAACTATTGGTTGGAATTATGTGTTCAAGGAAGAAAGATAACACAATATATGAAAAATTATTATGGGTTGACATATCTTATAGGATCAATTGTTATTATTATAACTTTTGTAGACATATGTGATTAGAAATAATTTCCTTCCTATGAGTGTTGGGAATAGGATGCCATTTAATTACAATCCTAAACATATTTCATGGATCTCCTAAGTCCTTTGAAAGTGTTCCCCAACACTAGGATTAGAAAGAGATTAAATTCGAATGAAATGAACATGTAAATTGACATTTGTGATTATTCCTAAATGATAGGAACATGTGGGGATGTCTAAGAAGATCTCCTACAAGATAGGAGCACATGGGGCACCTACATGGAAGGTGGAACCCACTTTGCTTTAGTTAACTATTTCGAGGATTGATAACACTTCAGTAATGCATGTTTTGATCCTAAAAATTAGGGTTTGATATTTACACAAGTTGAGTGGAAGTATAAGTTCTTTATTAGTTCAATTTAGTTTAGTTATGTTGTGTTTCAATTATCTTCAATTGCATGTAGTTATTTTGAGTTGAATGCTAGTTGACTTGAATTGACTTGAGTTGCATGACTAATGACTTCAGTTACATGATAGATAATAGGTGGATACTTTCAGTTAAGTGGGGATGATCAACCATGCATAATGTTTTCATGAATTGGTGGAGAGATATGTTTTAGTTAACTAAGATTGACTTGGGACCACCTTGGGTGCCTAATTTGGCATCTTTCAATTAACACCTTTTGCATGAGAAGATATTTACAAGGTTCAGTCACATGGGCCCATTCTTGGGCTCCAACTTTGAAGTGAAGTTTGTAAGATATTTTCTTGACCAAAGTTCAATTAAGTGTTCCGTTTGGGGCACCTAAATTGAGGAAGACTTTGGTTTGACTTCAAATTACATTCTGGAATGAGCTACTTTCCCAATCTAGGCATAGATTTTTGTGAGGAGCTTTATGTTCTTGTATAGTACAACTCTTATGAGTTTACATGCTCATATTTTTTCTATTAATTATAGCAAGTGTATGAGAGTTACATGAGAGTTTATTGTAGGTTGTGAAGAAGGATTGTTGAAGGAAAGGAAGCATATCAATTAAGGATGGATATAGTATTATTGTAATCTTGTTCTAAGGTTAAATAATACAAGTACTATTAATTTTGGTGGAGTTTTTTCTCAAAAGGGTTTCCCCACGTATATGTTGTGTCACTTTTATCTTCTTGTCTCATTCTTCTACAATATTCTATCTCTTTCTACAATTGGTAAAATTGATCTAAACAGATTAATCACACACAAAGAATTCTGACAAAGAACACTTAAATTAGATCTATAGTCTCATAGTTTTACAAGTTTTAAGCTACAATATTATGTTCATTTTCAACATTTGGTATGAGATCAATGGTTGGTTAGGTTTTGGGACACCTTTAAAAGTTTGAAGGTTTTTTACCTGTAGTGGGAGATTTTACAATTGTGTTATTGCAGACTTGTAAAAGAAGTGTGTTACAATGAGTTCTACTTCTCATCTAGATATTGAAGATTCAACGGATCTAGTTATGAGACATGTGAAAACTAAAAGTTGAGGATCTCCTTGAAGAGAGAGATCAGTGGTTAGCTATTTGTAATGAGACAAAGCCATCTACAACAATGTCAGATGAGGATTGGGCTAATCTTGATAAGAAGGCGAGAGGAACCATAAGGTTATGTCTTGATGATTTTTTTCTCTTGAATGTTTTAGTTGAAACTACCACATATAAATTGTGGTTCAAAGGATAGGTGATATCTATTAAACCAAAAGTCTTACTAATAAGTTGTATCTGAAAAGATAGTTGTATTCTTTAAAGATGAAAGATGGTGATTCTGTTGCACATCAATTAAATGCTTTTAATTTGATTCTAAGTCATTTAAAATTTGTAGATGTAATGCTAGAAGATGAAGATAAATGCATTTTGTTACTTTGTTCTTTACCAGAGTTTTGGGAAAATCTAATTGTTGCTATCAGTGGTGTGGTGTAGATCCTAATATGGAAAATATAATTCCTACTCTCCTATCAGAGGAGATGAAGAGGAAGTCTATAATGGGATCCCAGGAAGCGTTGTTTGTAAGAGGTAGGCCCAAGGAAAAGGAACCTAAGGGAGACAATAAAGGAAAGGGTAAGTCCAAAGGATGGTCTAAAACCCCTGGTAAGAGTAAGGTAAAGTGTTGGAACTTTAGGAAATTGGGACATGTAAAGAAGGATTGGAAGAACAAGAAAAAGAGTTTTGATGCTTCTACAAAGAATTCCTCTAATGACGGTAATGATGCATTAATTATTACATATAATATTGTTAGTGATGACTCTTGGCTTATTGATTCAAGTTGCTCCTATCATATGACTCCTAACAAGGAGTGATTCACTAATTATATTGCATATGATGGAGGGAATGTATTCTTTGGAGATAATAGCACAACAAAGATTGTGGGCAAAGGAGAGGTAAAGTTGTGTTTCAGTGATGGTAGAGTTAAGACCCTTAATGATGTTTTACATATTCCAGGACTTTCTAGAAATCTACTTTCTATATCTAAGTTCAATGATTCTAGAATGCATGTGATATTTGACAAAAGTGGTTGTAGATTGGTGAAAGGGAATATGGTGGTTGCTAAAGGATCTCAGATTGGGACTTTGTTTAAGATTAATACCTCCAATTTGAATAAATCAACCAGTGTAACTAAAGCTGAAAAATACATGTATGTTGTGGCACCATAGATTGGGCCACATTGGTGAAAAAGGTCTTAGGACCATTCTTAATAAGAAATTGGTTGACAGTATTCTTGATTATAAGATTGGAAAAAATGAATTTTGTGAGAATAAAGTGTTTGGAAAGAAATCTAGATCTTCATTTCCTAATGGAACAAATAAAGCTAAAGGATTATTAGAGATTATTCAATCAGATGTTATGGGTCATGTGGATATTGAATCTATTGGAAAATTTAGATATTATGTCACATTTATTGATGATGTCTCAAGATACACTTGGATCTATTTTATGCATAAAAAATATAATGTGTTCAATAAGTTTAAAGAACTTAAGGCTTTAGTTGAGAAACAATCAAATCATAGGATAAAAGTGTTGAGATCAAATAATGGTGGTGAATATTGTTCTAAGGAATTTGATAATTACTGTAAGGATACAAGAATTGTGAGACAAAAAACTAGTCCATATACACCTCAACAAAATGGAGTACCAGAAAGGATGAACTGAACCTTAATGAAAAGAGTTAGGAGTATGTTAAGTAGTGCTAAGCTAGATCAGTGTCTTTGGATTGAGGATGTAAGTACTTATTGTTATTTAATCAATAGGTCTCCTAATTCATATATTGAAGATAAAACCCATTTTGAAATGTGGTTAGGTAGGAATCCTAGTGTTGCACATTTAAGGATCTTTGGTTGTGAGGCTTTTGTTCATGTGCCTAAAGAAAAGCAGTCTAAGTTGGATCCAAAAGTACAACAATGCATATTCATAGGTTATGGTGAAATTTAAAAGGTTGCAAGATTTGGAATCCTCTAACCCAAAAAATTACTTAGTCTAGAGATGTGATTTTCAGGGAATTTAGATCTTATACAAGAGAAGAAAAAACAAAGGAGAAGGATGCTTCTTGAACAATGCATTTTGAGATAAATACCGAGAAGCATGAAGATGCACATGTTGAAGAAAAATTGAATGTATGGGATGAGGAGAGTTCATAGAGTTATGAGCTAGATGCTCATGATGAGCATATTGAGGAACAAGAAGAACCTTTTTTGAGAAGATCCACAAGACAACAAAATACCATTGATAGGTATATCCCACTTGATTTCCATTGTATCTTTGCTTTGATGAGTACTAATGATGAACCTAGATCTTACAGGGAAGCTTTGTTTTCAGATGAGAACAAGCTTTGGTCACAAGCTATGCATGAGGAAATAGTTTCCTTGGATACTTGTGACACATGGGATCTTGAGAGTTTTCCCAAAGGAAGAAAGGCCATTAGTTGTAAATGGATCTTTAAAAACAAAATTGGAGCAAATGGTAATTGTGAAGCGTTTTTTCCTTAGTCATTTTCATTTTCAGCTTGTATAAATATTTTTCAGTTTTAGGTGCACCCGCGTTCAACTAGAATTATCAGAAAGATGTGTAATGCACCACATGGTGGCTGCACAACTTTCATCTTTCATCTTCTTTTTGGGAGAGAGTTTGGGACACATTTTGACTCCTCGGGCATTTTCTTGGGAGCTATATTCATGAGCTTAGATGTTTTTTTCTTGTTAACACGTCACCTCTTCACCATGGGTAGATTATGTCTCCTATGAAGTGATATGATTGGGGAGTTTTTCAGAGTTAGCTGGCCTATTTATTTTCTTGGTTTTTGGAATGGAAGTTTTGATTCGGTGCCTCGAGGTGATGTGATCGGTCAACTAGACCTTTTTCCAGGCTATTGTTTTTAGGATTTGATCATTTACAGGCCTCCTTTGCTAAATATTTGAAAAACATCAATGCGGCAAATGCGAATTAATGAGAAAAGATCATTGCAGCCTAACCAAAGATATACAATTAGATCATGTTCCATTAACTATCAACACCTGGTAGTATCATTTTTTGTGTTGAGGTAGTGTGTTTCCTTTTCTGCAACTATATAAGGAGGGCAACGACACAAAAGGGGGTTGGATTCCAAGCTCTAGTTTCTTTGTTGAAAGAGAAAGTTTCTCTAGTTTTCTTAGGGTTTTAGAATTATTTTTAGAAATAGAGTTGCAGAACTACTTTTCTTTGGCATGTTATATCTATTAAGGTTTAAACTATTGTTGGATTGGTATCCAACCTCTATTTCAAAGATCATTTTATATTTAAAAGCATGAACTATTGAGGAGAAATTGTTGAGACTGTGCATGTATGACCTTTTTCATTCATTCTTTCTTTATATTATCATTTGATTGAAACATTGTGTCTTGCAAGAAAAAACTAGGTATTTTAAGTAGCTAATTTCCATGTTGTATGCTTGTATGGTAGAGTAGTAGCTTAAGAAAACTAGATTATGTCATTAGACTTCTCTATTTTTTTGAAATTTTTTGATAAAGGAAAAAGTGGGTTTTACAGGGACCCGAAACCACAGAGTTTATAGAAAATAGGAATAAGCATTAAAGTCACCATAGAAAAAGAGGTTGCATCAAAATAAAGCCCAAGAAACACAACAGCCACCAACCCAAGGCCAACAAGGGCCACCAAAAAAAACCTGAACAAAAAAACCAACAAGAAACCCCTAGCTAACCTAAGAACTTAAGAGCTTCAACAACCTCAGCTTCTAGAATGTGCATTTCCTAAGTGCTCATCTTCAGGACCTAAACCATCTGGGGTGTAGGAGAAGTCTTCCTCTTCATACTGGCTCTCATCTGCTTAGAAATACCAACATCTTCAGTACTATTCTTTTCCTTATCTGTAACCAAATCCACAACCAGAGAACCCTGCTGTGAATTCTCTAGTTTCTCAGACATTGCACTAATAATGATGGCATTATGTTTCGCCATTCTGTGATTATTCTCCATAATAGTTTTCATAGTATTTTTTATTTTACCTATTTCATCTTCTAGACGTTTGAATTTACCTTCATTATCCTCAGCCTCCATTCTCATTGTATCCTCCTTCATTTTACCTATTTTTTTGAAAGTTGTTTTGTCGTGCTATGCTATATTGGGAGGAAGAGTTCATGTGATTTCTGAGATATTGTTATGTTACTCATAAGAAATATTTATCTTTGATCAAACCTTAATGAACACTACCTGTGGAAAGATTTGAATGTATGCATTGTGATTGAAGTTAGCCTTTGACGTTCGTTCTCTTTCCAAAAATGAAGGGTTGTGGTGTTATGTGTCTAATTATATCACTCATAGGAATGATTAGGGTTTGAAATGTTGTAAGATCTTTGGCACATCACCTTTTATGTTTTATGTTTTCATTTCCTTCTCCCCTTATCTCCAAACCCCAAAGAATAGCTGACTTTCAATAAAAATCTTAGAGACCTATTCAGTAAAACACAATTTGTCCCCCACTCACTAAATTTCCTATAATACTGTCAGAGAGGTGCAAGCTTTGATGATCAACAGTTATTTTTCTAGCACCCCAGTGGGACAAGAAGTTTTCCAAATGCCTAATTAGAAGTTAGAAATATTTCTTGAATCAGGCTAAAGAAGGAAACTAGAAGTTTCATGCCTAGATTCCAAACAAGAGCATCTTCAAGAGGTCACTTCTAGTACTCTTAGTTACTTGCCTTAGCCCCTAGGAGAAGAAGACTTACATGCTCTATATCACCTATAAGGAGTAATAGAGAAAGAAGTAAGAGCCCAACCTTCAGAGCCTTATCTACTCCACCCAAAGGCTTAAACTTCCAAATAAGATTACCTATATATCCAATTCATAGGAATATTTTCTCTATGGCTTGAGTCCGTCGCCCTACTCCTAGAAATTTTATAACATGGGATAGTGGTAGTCCACTACAACCACCCACACCCCTAGATGTATGGTTTGCTATACCTGCTATTTCTCTCAAGGCTATTCCAAGATTCTTTGGAAAAGACTTCAAAACCCTTTCTGAACACCTTCAAGATATAGTGGAGGTATGTAGGGTACATAACATATCGGAGGAGAACATCGCATTGAGGCTGCTAGCTGCCTCTTTTAAGGGAAAGGCCCAAGATTGGTATCAATTTTTGGCCTTGGGTTCTATCATCTTCTGGGACCATCTTGGAGAGCACCTGTTTGAATTCTTCTTAGAGAAAGGAGACCGCTTCTTATTGTTGTAACAAATAATTACCATCAAGAGATCTCTACATGAGGCCATGAGCGAATTCAACACCAAATTCCATAAGAAATGGAAAAGGATCCCCATGACTACTCAACCTTAGAGCTCCATGGCATTCATTTTTCATCTAAATACCTTCAACTTAGATATCTTTCCTGATGCATACGAGGTGGTAATGCATGCAGAGAATAATCTAATCAATGTCAGAAAGCTTCTGCCTCGACCCCCAATTCCTGTGTTTGCAGAAATCTCTGATGGTCCTCAGGAAGAAGCCACTCTAAGCACTCCCATGGCATAATTAACATTGATCTCCCCACAATCTATGAACATGCATCCCACTAATCAAGAAAGTGTGTCTAGATTTTCCTCAATGGCAAAAAATATCAGTGACATGAAGAATCTCATACAAAAAATTTCTAACGAGTTGGTCATTATCAAACGACACCAAGAGACACCCTTGAAGCAGAAAATACAAGCCTATGGCAGAGTGAAGCCATCTTATCAAAAGAATCCATATCAAGGATCCTCTAGAGGAGGAGGTCAACAGGCGTCGTCGATAAATCAGATAGTTCCAACCGCTATGCCATTCTAAGCAGTCAAGGAGTATGTGCAAGATCATGATGGGCCAAAAAGTGGTGATATGAAGGGTATTTCTAGGGTGGGTATGTGCAGGATCATCATGGAAAAAATAGGCCCCTAAGTGGCAATAAAACTTAGAAAAATCAGAGTTAGGCAGATTGATGTAAAAAATTGAATAAGTTATCTATATTATTTCAAAAATATGTAAAAATAGAATTTGTAGAAAATTAAATGTAGTTTCTAAACTACTAGGTTTATTTAAAAAAAAAAAATATATTTGGTGAAAATTTGAAATTTCAATTCAATAGCACTTAAATTTCAAGGAAAAATAAGAAGTAGGTTTCTGAACCACCCTAACCACAATAAAATGATAATATTTTTATATGATTTAGATATAAGTAGAGGACTCATGTCCCGATGTGATGCATATTTTTTGTAATTTTTTTCCAAGTAAATAATTAATTATGAATTTTTTATTACAACTTTTTAAAAATATAAAAAATGTGTATGTCTGACCACCTTAACTTGGTCAAAACTTCATGAAGTTCAATTTTATTTTTGCTAATCCTATATTATGTGAAGCATAGAATGTGATACATGTTTCAAATTCAAAAAATGTGATACCGTTTGAAATCTATAAATATTTTTCAATTAGCCTATCAATCAAGACTTTAGTCATAATTCAAAAAGAAAATGAATAATAATTATTTATTAAATTCAAAGTAAACCATAATTTATACTGGTGGAAAGCTATGAATATCCTTTAAAAACCCTTTTCATTTTATCAATTTTGAGTTAAAAAAAAGACGTCAGCCACATACCCTACAAATACCCAAAATTGATGAAATGAAAATGGTTTTGAAAGGAGATTCTCAACTTTCAACCAATATAAATTATGTTTTACTTTGAATTTAATAAACAATTATTATTCATTTTCTATTTGAATTATGACTAAAGTCGTAATTGATAAGTTGATTGAAAAACATCTATAGCTTTCAAATGGTATCATATTTTTGAATCAAACATGTGTCACATTCTATGCTTCATACTATAGGATTAAAAAATGAATTTCATGAAGTTTTGACCATGTTAACGTGGTTAGACATATAAGTTTTTATACTTTTAGAAGTTGTAATAAAAATTCATAATTGATTATTTACTTGGAAAAAAATTACAAAAAATATATCACATCGGGACATGAGTCCTCTACTTATATCTAAAATTTTATAAAAACATATTATCATTTTATTGTGGTTAGTGTGGTTAGACAAACACCTACTTATTTTTTCCTTGAAATTTAAGTACTATTGCATTGAAATTTCAAATTTTAACCAAATAGATTTAAAAAAAAAACGTAGTAGTTTAGAAACTACATTCAATTTGCTATAGATTCTATTCTTACATATTTTTGAAATAATATAGATAACTTATTCAAAGTTTTATGTCAAGTTTCCTAACTCTAATTTTTCTAAATTTTTCGCCACTTAAGGGCCTATTTTTTCCATGATGATTCTGCACATACCCCAAGGATAGCTCGAGTAAAGAGCTAGTCCTGGGCCAGAACAATTTGGTGGAAGATGAAAATGTTTGGTGCTTCCCATGCAACGATAGCAATATGCCTTGAAATTTCCCAAGGGGGAATATGTAGTAGAGGGTAGCAGAACAAAGAAGCAAGGGCATGCTCCTAAATTGGAATGAGTATGAATCATATGAAATGGAAAATGCTCATTTTAGAGAAAAAATGCAAGGGATGTCCTTAGATCAGGAGCTGGACATTGCACCTGACCAAGCTCTATTCTCATGGCTAGAAGAGGAAGAGGCTATTTTGGCAAATAAAACTCTAATGGCTTGTGTTCCACAAGTGCAGTCGGACTAGAACACAAGATCAAAGAAAAGGCTCATGGGAGAGTATGTAAAATGAGCTTTGTCACGTCCACAGTCACATCAACCATTTCTATAAGAGAAACAGGCTTCATCGCCCATTGTCTAGCCTTTTCCGCAACCACAAAAAACACCATTGGCAGAGAAAGAGATGAGAAAAACACCAAGCCCAGTCACTTTAGAATGTTTTCTTCTGAAAATGAGAGAAATACCATCATTTAAGCCCAAGGCCCAAACACTCGAGACGCTTAATATGGTGGAGAAATTGAAGAAGGTGCCTACCAATGTATCATTGTGGGACATCATATCAATTATCGAACAAAAAATGTTGCTTCAAGAGGTGTTAAAGGAAGAAGCACAAAGCCCACAGGTAGATGCAACTTAATGATACAATCAGAGCAGGGACAACAGATCCATGTTGCTCCCTTAGACTCTGAAACCAACAACTTATGCCAATGATGTAGGCAACACAAAATAGAAAGAGGTAAGTAGAACAAAGCCTATGCCTTTCTTTTTAACACTTATAATGGGAGACAAACTATTGTATAGTAATATGATTGATTTAGGGGATAGCACAATTGTTATGCCAAAACAAATGGCGGATGCTTTGAAGCTTAAGTATGAGCCCCTTGAAAAAGGAATCATGCAACTGGATGGGAAGAATTTTCCTACCATTGGTCAGATAAAATATTTGTCTCTAACCCTTTTCTCCTGGCCAAGCCAAATAGTCACATAGGAAGTATTAGTGATATACATTCCTCTGGTTTTCAGAATGTGTCTTTCAAGAGATTTCACCGCAAAGCTTGGTGGATACTTGGCACTTGACTGGTCCCACCTGATATTGAAAACCAAGCACAAGGAAAAGGTGAAGATCTTGTCTGAATCTTTGCATCCCAAACATATTGCAGATGACACAAATCTATGCTTTGAGACTGCACATACCTCTATCTCTCAACAAGAGAGATATTATGTAGAAATTCCATAAGATAAAGAAGATATAAATGAGAAGACTCCTGAGAAAGAAGTGTTGCTCAACCAATTCATTGATTTTGATCCATTCGGCAACTTCCATGCAATAGGGCTAGGAACCTACATAATTTTTGATGGCGATCAAGTTTTTCTAAAAGTAATGAAGGATCGGGAGAAGTCTAATAGCCCATCTAATAATCATCTATGGGCCATATATTTTGACGGTGCCAAGTGTAAAGCTGGCTCTGGAGTGGGTGCTTGATTAGTGTCTCCAATAGGATCGAAGACCCCTAGGGCCTACCATTTTCAGTTATCATGGTCCAACAACGATGTTGAATATGAAGCTCTGTTTCATGGGTTGATTCTAGCAGAGTAGATAGACGCAAGGAGGATACAAGATTTTAGAGATTCATAACTAGTGGTAAACTAGATCCATGGACAAGTGACTACAAAGAATACAAGGATGAGATCTTACACATATAGGGTATGGGGTCTCATCAAGAGTTTTGAAGCTTTCAACATGCAAGTGATTCCCTAATCACAAAATAGTATTGTTGATTAGATGGCTCTTGTCAGTCCACAATTTGAACCATTTTTTGACCAGATGAAGCAAAGTGTGGTGCAAGTCATTGTCCAACCCTTAATTCCTAACAATGATCAAAATTGGCAAGTTTTGGGTGACGACATTAAAATTGTTTCTTTCATACAAAAATCAGAGACAACTTCCAACTATTCACCACAAGGGATGGATCTTCCTAAAGACGCAAGGAATGGCAAGCAAAATTTTTTTGTAGATTCAAGGGATTATGAAGAACTTGATGTTAGAAGTGACAAAAAACTAGAAGTCAGAAGGGAAGTGCCTTGCGAGGACAAAAGAAGGCCGAAGGATCTATGCTTTAGGTATGACCTAAGAGAGTAGAACCCGGGCATAATTCAACATATCACTAACTTGGAAGAAGGATCCAAGTCTATCTAACCTAGAAACAAAGCCTAGTCAACCCGAAGGTTGAAGCCTTGATCACGCAGGAGCTCACCAAGTGGGCTAAATCAAAGATCGCATGTCCTATCAAATATTACACCAGGCTGTCAAACCTAGTCCTAGTTTGGAAAAGGAATGGTGATATTTGACTTTGTGTTGATTTTCAAGAATTAAAATAGAATTCACTAAAAGACCATTATCCCTTGCCATTGATGGAGCAGATTTTACAGACTGTAACCAAATTAGGGATGTTCTCCTTGTTAGATGGTTTCTCAAGATGTGATCAAGTCTATGTGAAGGAATCCAACCAACATGGGACAATGTTTACCACTAAGTGGGGAAAATTTTCATATTCAAAGATGTCATTCGGATTCTCCAGTGTTGGTACAAATTTTCAACGGACAATGGACATTTCTTTAGAAGGATTGATCAACCAGATTATCTTCATACATCTAGGTGACCTAATAGTCTTTTCCAGATCAAAAGATGATCATTTCAATCATCTAGAAAAGGTTTTCTAGAAATACCAAAGATTTGGGACTCCTTTTAACCTAGAAAAACATGTCTTTAAAGTGCGTCAAAGAAAGATTCTTGGCTTTGTAGTATCAAAGGAGGGAATAGCAATAGATCCTAAAAGGGTCTGAATGATAAAGGGATTGTGATCTTTTTTCGGAAAGATTGATTTTGTTAGTAGATTCATATCAAATTCCATGAGCATTGTGTGGCCGATCACCTTGATGCTTAAGGAGAACCTACCTTTCAAGTGGACTTTCAAGGGCACAACTTTCAAGCAACTAAAGACGCCCTTCTTTGAAGCCCTGACATTAGTTAGCCCAGATTTTTCCAAAGGTTTTCTACTTTGTGGGTATAGTGGTTGACATAATATAGCTTTCATGCTCACTCAGAAGTATGAGGAAGATAATGATGAGCATCCTATTGCATTCCATTCAAGGACCCTGAAAGGCTTTGAAGCCAGGTATAATTTTGTAGAGAAGCAGACCTTTGCCCTTGTCAAAAGTTTAAAGAAATTTTGACACTTGGCGTTAGCTAACAAAATCACTATTTTCATAGTGCATCTTAGTGTGTGGGAATACATCATAGAAGGGAAATTTGTCAATTTCCTTGAGAAGCTAGTAGCCAGGCTTGGTTTTCCTGAGATTGTTATATCCAAAAAATGCCCGAGTTTTTGTGGAATCAAGAATGTCATATTTTTCTATTAGATACGAGATTTTTCTAAAGGCTTCATCAAATTACTACCCACAAGGGAATGAGTTAGCGAAATCAATAAACAAAAACCTATTTAGGTTAACCAAGTGTATTGGGTCAGAATGAAAAAAGGATTGGCATAAATAGATCTCTGAGCTACTCTATGGGCAGAATAAATTACTCCCAATTAGATTCTAAGGACCTCCCCTTACGAGTTGGTGTATGGGAGAGAGGTAGTGATACCCATTTCCATAGAAATTCCTGCTTCACAGCTACTGAAAGCCCTGGAGATTGAAGAAAATGGTGGAATGAAAGTATGATTGGAAAAACTCCTCAAACTAGAGGAAGACAGAGAGAAGGCTCATGGGGCCATGATCAATCACCAACATATAGTCAAGTGATGGTTTTAAAAAAATACTTCTAACACAAAATTCAAAGAAGGGAGCTTAATGCTAAAGTATGATGAACATACTACAAAACTAGGGCAACGCATGAAATTTGAAGCACTATGGAAAGGACCTTTTCGAATCAACGCATGCAAAGAAAATAATATGTACAAGCTTGAAGATATGGAGAAACACTTTAGATATATTGGTGAACGATATTTATCTGAATATTTTCCATTAAAATACATAGTTCTTTAAAAAAATTAATAGTTATGTACCATATGTAAAAAAATTGTAAATATTTCAAAATTTTGAAAATAGGCCAACCAAAGAACACTAAAGAAACAAAAAAGTTGTATTATATTATATTAATTGAGAATTTATAATATAATGAATGACTCAAGGCTTAGAATTGAACATGAACCTCTTGAGAACAAAACCAAAAAGAAGTAGCGAGTAAAAAGAAGCAAAAGGGAGGCAATGAGAAAAAATTAGTAAAGTTAAGCCTCCAACCATTGTAGTCGAAGGAAAGGGCTTGTTATTAGGTTCTTCTTCTTCTTCTTTATTTTCTCCTTCTTTTTTCATCTATCATGGTTGCAAATAGGGGTGGACACATAACACACATGGGCCACACAATGTAGACCTAGAGTCTACTCGCCATGAATTTTCACCAGAAAGTCGAAGTGCTTCTTCCAGGTGATCCTCAAAACCCTCTCCACGCCATACTCTTGCAACAGAAAAATGGTCATTGGATGACAAGTGTAGCGGTGTGTCTTAACATGCATGGTGAGGAAATCAGAGAGGAAGGGCAACTAGGGTACATCTATGCCAAAGTCCACATTCCTGCGGAGGTCCATAACGCTTAGAATACCAATGTCAGGAATGGCCACTCACACTATCTTGCCAAGGCCTTCCATCAGTGAAGTGTTGAACATCTTCTGGCATAGTTCAATTATCATAGGCTTGGACACATTCAAGTCTAGCAGTGGGGCCATGAAGCGGGAAATCACATTGTAGTTTCTTTGAAGTTGGTTCTCGTCAATAATGTAGTTTGCGCCGACTACCCACTTGAGCGATACCATGACAAGGGGGTCACATTTCTTCACCAGGTACTTGATTTGATCACTAGTAACCTCTCCTATAAAGCAGTGTTGTGGTTTCCATGGAAGGAGTTGAATAGGGGTACCTAAACTAGCAAAGATTTAGATAAAGTAGTGAATTATGGCCGAATGGGAATAAGTGGAAGGCCAGCTAACTTAAGAGACTATATATTTGAATGAATGTTGCAAAAGGTCTCATAACTATATATTGAAAAGGTGAGCCAATAAACTCAACCAACAAAATGTTTATTTTTGGCTAGACAGTAACGAAATTTTTTAAGGCAGAACAAAGCAAGGTAGATAAATCATATAGACGATTTGATGGAATGCCTTGAGAAATAAATTTGGGAATTGGGAGTAAATGATCTCATACATCAATTGTTGACATGTTTCCTTTTCCATCATCAACGCCAGCCAACTTACTATTAAGAAAAGACATGGATTAACATGCTAAAACTCTAAAAAAATAATGGGCATGTCTTTTCAAGAGTACCTTGTATCACCTCAGCACAAAATGTATGATGAAAAGCACACTTTTCAATACAATAATTTTTTTTGTAAAAGAGGTGGTAGGGAGAATGTACTAATTCCATTCTCATAGCATTCTCTTAACTATATGCAACATTTAATGGACTAGCAATAATGGTGTAGTCTTAACTACATGCACGAGTAAGAGAATTAATTGCACTCAAAACTATATTTTTCTAAAGAAGCAAAAGGAAAGTGGTTGTTATCACTTGAGAAGCTCTCTGCAAATTTCTCGTAAAGTCATGGTGGAAGCATCTACCTCCAGCAGGCAAGCTATAGTTTCAAATAGAAGACCTAGTTACGTTGATATTTTTGGGCACTACTCATTTGCCAATGCCCCAGTAGCAGAAGAATGACCATTTGAGTACTACAGAAAAGTCCAACTGGATAAACACATCCAAAGAGGAGTGATGCAAGACATCATTGACAATGTTTTCAACCCTCAATTTTTGGTCAACCCTAAAAATCTTAGGGAAGGTATGTTTCAGAGGATGCTAGAGAATGAACCATCAGAGGGTTTTGTGTTTTAGCTCTAGAAAAGTGGTCTACCATATTTTATGCTATCGTCTATGCATCTATTCCCAGAGCTAGTTGAGCC
This sequence comes from Sequoia sempervirens, assembly GCA_007258455.2. Taxonomy (NCBI): domain Eukaryota; kingdom Viridiplantae; phylum Streptophyta; class Pinopsida; order Cupressales; family Cupressaceae; genus Sequoia; species Sequoia sempervirens. Next base: position 671,002,898 of record VDFB02281492.1, read on the forward strand.
ATGTGCAAAAAAGTTCAACATAAGCACAGAGGCCATTGAGATCTGTGGGGTCAAGATTACCATTTTTGCTAAATCCATATGGGATATGTTGTGTATCCCTACGAGCTAGGGTTCTGAGCTTTTTGATGAAGAGTAGATGGATGCCCTAGGAGAAGACATATTTAGGAAAAGAGAATTCTATGAGGATGAGACAAAGGAAATACCACAAAGAGGATAGATTCGTTAGCCTCTTTTGTGTAAGAAATTTAAGAAGCATATACAGTCTTTATTCTCAATGTTGGCCTGGGTTTTTGGCCTTGATGATGATGAAGAGGTTAACCCTTTCTAGTTTTCCCTAGGCCATACACTAAAAAAAAAATGGTCCAAAGGTACTATGATTTTTCTAAGGTGATAGCTGGGAACATGAGGGTGCAGTTGAAGAACTACAATACTGAGTCCAAATTCAAGTATTCTTTTGTTCTAGTTCATTTTCTTTTACATCAAAATTTTGAGTGGCTGGGGAGGAATATACCAGTGTCTAGGATAGACGAAAGGGGATTTATCCAACCAGTTTCTATATGGACTCATGTGCTTTCAAGGATAGGAGATTATTATAGATTTGTAGACAATTTTTTTAGGCCGGTACTCTAGGATTTGTTGCCTCACCCCATTGGTCGTTTCTCTCAATAAGTTATAGAATGGATAGAAGATCCACCTCTCCCATTGGATTATATCTTGGGTGAGGATTTCATGTTTTTCAAGTGTCATGGCTTTCCTAGGGAGATTTTCCAACTTCCTAGATTTGTAACTGACATGGTCTTTGCATTGGAGGCATGCCACAAAGTAACCGCCATCGACAGGATTTATGGCACCGAAAAGAATGAAACAAAGCTTTATGATCTTCCCCTTGTGATTACTAAGAGCCAGGTAATACTGATTAAGTGGAAGGTTGAGGATGAGATTACGAATTTATTGGTGGCCTTGGGTTTGGTTATCATTTGAGAGAAGTGGAATTATAACCTAAATGGGCTTTTCAGTTTAAGACAGGAGGTTAGGGAATATTTCCAAAGAAGAAGGAAATTAAAGAAAGCGTGGATGTATACATTGACTTGGCTTGCATTCTAGAAGAGTGACCAAAATGGTTAAGTTTCTATTAGCCGTAGGCAGAGTATCAAAGGAATATCTTGATGGGAAAGTCTCTCACTACACAATTGAAGATGAAAGGCTAGTCAAAAAGAAAGAAGTTAGATTTCTAGAGGTTTCGACAAGAGTTGCATTGCCTTAACCTATCAATTGGTCAATTCTCCCAAGATGATGAATTCAAGGACTTATATGACAAGGAGGTTGATTCCAACAATAACAATCCTGAGACGAGTCATGAGATTGACGAGGAATGAGTTCCAAATCAGGCTTCTAGACCTCAAGAATATAAAAATTGGAGAGACTCAAGGAAAAGGGGTTCACAAGCTTCATCTACCTCCAGTGCCCGAAGTAAAGGAAAAAGAGCCCGATGGTGTCCAAGGGGATCTGTCGCTACTGTTGAAGTTTAAGTTTCAGAGGACTCTATAGCCAGAGGATTGGAACGTGCTAGTTTTGGTCATATGAAATGAAGAAGGATCCAAGATCTAGGTGCTCTTGATGTACCAGTCCAACAAGAAGAAGAAGTGGAGCCTGTCCTACAAAATGTTTTATCCACTTCATCTCAAGTAAGTTTCGCTCTCCCTCTTCTCCCTATTTCTGTATCTTTGTTCAATCCCTTGCCTCCTCTCATGGAAAGGAATCCTCCATCCTCAGCCCCCAAACCAATAATTTTGAATGCACCCCCTACCATTTTCAATGAATCTGTTGAAACCATCCCGTGTGTCAAAGGAGTGTCATCTATCGCAGTCGTTGTTGTGTCATTGATCGCCTTGTCAAAGGCCCTTATTGGAATGGCTAAAACCATTGCTTTTCCCATTACTGCCAGTCCATCTACTTCTAGGAAGGCACCTCTTCATTAGCCTATTTTTGTGTTTACCCCTACTAGTTTTTCCCCTGCTCAATTTGGTGTTCCACCTTTTTCCATGATCATGCTACCTTTCGCACCCTCCCATGCTCACACATCCAAATTTTCCCCTATTGTCACCTTTTTCAGGTTGTGCCCTAGTGCTTCCATTGTAGCACAAAGCGTCAATGTCCCTTAAACTCTTTAGGGCTATTTTGATGCCACCAAATAAACCTGAAAGGCCAAGAAGTAGAAAATATTGTCAATAAAGTTCAGAACCCCACTCAAAAGAAGATTGAAGCCTGTTTTAATGAAGAGTGAAACTCTCTACTTTTTACCACCACGAAGCCACTTGTTTCAAAACTAGAAGGGAAAACACAGATGGAATATTATGAAATTCATGTTGTAGGCTTGGACTTGAACGAAAATCACCTGCGTGATAAAGTCGTCCTAGCCAAAGCCCCACAAAAAGTATTATATGCTGACTATGACAGGTTGTACAAGAAATTAAAGAAGCACAAGGTGGAGTTGGCAAATGTAAAAGAAACAATAAGAAGACTACAAAATGAGGTCTAAGCTAGAGAAGCTGAAGCGATCCGCATAAGGAAAATTCAAGGCTAGGAAGGAGATGCGTCTAGGTCACTTTCATATACTCAGAGCGAATAGGTTCAACTTCATGCTGAAATTGAAAAGTTAAGAAGAGAGCTAGATGATACCCGATCCCAAAATTTTGATGATCTTTGGAGGATCCAGGTAGAAGTAGAAGAATCAAGGGAAGATGTCAGAAGACTAAGCTCTAAATTGGTAACCTGAAACTAACCAAGACATTGATGTCCTCTTCTTTCACTAGATGAAGATGTGTTGACAATGGAGTAGGTCAATGATGCAATCTAACACAAGATCTAGACCTCAATAGAACTTCCAAGTTCAAGTGTCATACCCAACATTGATGATGTTGAGTGCAAGATCTATCCTCTTTCTCAACTCTATTATCACCTGGGTGTGGTTTCTTCTAGATGGGGGTTCATCTCTTTTAAGGAGATTTTCGATCTCAAGCAAGCATACAAGTAGATCCAAACCCTTGTCCTAGCAACCGATGCAGATTGGGAGGCTTAGTGTGCCACTTTCATCAAACTCCAAGAACAACCAAAGGCCTAGGTAAGTATCTCCGCAAAGCGAAGACCCTTGTGAGTCACCAGAACTCTAAATCATTTTTTCCTTAGTCATTTTCATTTTCAACTTGTATAAATGTTTTTCAATTTCGGGTGCACCCGCACTCAAGTAGAGTTATCAAAAAGATGTAAAATGCGCTACATGGTGGCTGTGCAGCTTTCATCTTTTGTCTTATTTTCAGGAGATAGTTTGGGACACGTTTTTACTTGTCGGGAATTTTCTTGGGAGCTATATTCATGATCTTGGAATTATCCGCCTTGTTAACACGTCACCTCTTCGCCACTGGTAGATTGCATCTCCTATAGAGTGATATGATTGTGGAGTTTTTTGGAGCTGGTTGGGCTATTTATTTTCTTGGTTTTTGGGATGGAAGTTTTGAGTCAATGTCTCAGGGTGATGTGATTGGTCAAGTACAGCTCTTGCCAGGTTGTTATTTTTAGGATTTGATCATTTACAGGCCTCTATATTTGCTAAATATCTTAAAAACATCAATGCGACAGCTAAGAATTGATGAGAAAATATCGTTGCAACCTAACCAAAGATCTATGATTGGATCATGTTCCATTAACTGTCAACACCTGACAGTATCATTTTTTATGTTAAGGCGGTGTGTTTCCTTTTCTATAGCTATGTAAGGAGGGAGATGACACAAAAGGGGGTTGGATTCCAAATTGCAATTTCTTTGTAGAAAGAAAAAGTTTCTTTAGTTTTCTTAGCTTTTTAGAATTATTTTCAGAAGAGAAGTTGCAGAACTACTTTTCTTTGGCATGTTATATCTATTAAGGTTTAAACTATTGTTAGATTGGCATCTGACCTCTATTTCAAAGTTCATTTGATATTTAAAAGCATAAACTATTGAGGAGAAATTATTGAGATTGTGCATGTATGGCCTTTTTCATGCTTTCTTTCTTTATATTATCATTTTGAATGAAACATTGTGTCTTGCAAGCTAAATCTGGATAGTCTAAGTAGTAGATTTCCATGTTGTATGCTCGTATGGTAGAGTAGTAGCTTAAGAAAACTAGATTATGTCACTGGACTTCTCTATTTTTTTGAAAGTTTTTTGTTTTGTCATGCTATGTTGTACTAGGAGGAAGAGTTCATGTAATTTTTGAGATATTGTTTTGTTACTCATAATAAATCTTTATGTTTGATCAGACCTTAATGAACACTACATGTGGAAAGATTTGAAATTCTGCAATGTGCTTAGCCTTTGTTGTTCCTTCTCTTTCCAACAATGAAGGGTTGTGGCATTTTGCATCTAATTATATCACTCATAGGAATGATTTGGGTTTGAAATGTTGTAAAAGCTTTGGCACATCACCTTTTATGTTTTATGTTTACATTTCCTTCTCCCCTTATCTCCAAACCCTGAAGAAGAGTCGACTTTCTATAAAATTCCTACAGGTATTTAGTGAGATGCAATTTTTCCCCCACTTGCTGAATTTCCCATAAGACTATCAGAGAGGCTGAAGCTTTGATGATCAACAGTAATCTCGAAAGGTACAAGGCTAGATTAGTAGCCAAGGGCTACTCCCAAAGAGAGGGAATTGACTTTAATGAAATCTTCTCTCTTGTTGCTTGATTAACTTCTATTAGATTTCTTTTATCTATTGTTGTTGCTTATGATTTTGAGATAGAACAAATGGATGTGAAAATTGCTTTCTTACATGGGGATTTTGATGAGGAGATTTATATAAGGCAACTTGATGGTTTTGTTGTAAAAGGAAAAGAATTATTGGTTTACAGGTTAAAGAGATCTTTATATGGATTGAAACAGTCAACTAGAATGTGGTAACAAAATTTTGATGCTTTTGCATTGAAAATTGGTTATGTTAGGAGTGAGGAAGATCCTTGTGTTTACATGAAATATATTGATGATCAACTTTTAATTATTATCTTGTATGTTGATGACATGTTTATTGGTAACAACAAGGTAATGATCAAAGAAATGAAAGCAAAACTCTCTAGCACATTTGAGATGAAAGATCTAGGGGTTGTAAAATATATCCTTAGTATGGAGATCAGTAGAGACAGAGGTAACAAAAAGATTTTCTCAAGTCAAAGAAACTATGTTGATACTATTTTGAAATGGTTTAACATGCATGAGAGTAAACCAACTAATATTCCTTTACCAATTGGCATGAAGTTAAGTTTAGAAATGGGTCCTAAATTTGATTTTGATCATGAGGAAATTTCTGAAATTCCATATGCTAGTGTAGTTGGTAGTTTGATGTATGCAATGGTCTGTACAAGACCAGATATAGCCCAAGCAGTGGGAGTTCTAAGTAGGTTTATGTTTAACCCTGGTAAAGAACATTGGTCTTATGTTAAGAGGGTGTTTAGATATTTACGAGGTACTTCTGATTACTATTTGGTTTATCATGGTGCTAATGATATTGATATTATGCACATATCATTGGACATATAGGGCTGTGTTTATTCATATTGGGAAGGAGACCTAGAAAATTGGAGGTCGACAAGTGGCTATGTGTTTACATTGTTTGGAGTTGTAGTTAGTTGGATGAGTAAGATGTAGCCCACAGTTTCATTGTCCACCATAGAAGCAAAGTACATGGCTGCTACACATGCCTCTAAAGGAGTATGGTTACAAAGACTTGGGAAAGGTATTGGTTTTAATTGCAAGAAAATTAGACTTGAATGTGATAGTCAGAGTGCTATTTGTTTACCCAAAAATACTATGTATCATGCTCGTACTAAGCATGTTGATGTTTAGTATCACTTTGTGTGAGATATGGTTGAGAGTGGGAAGGTATTGATTGAGAAAGTTGACACTTTGATCAATGCTATAGATTATCTTATGAAACCAGTTCCTACAGATAAGTTCTCTTGGTGTGGGAAGGCCATTGGCCTGGAGTCCTATACTCGATTTATAATAATAATTCCTTGTTTAGAATAATTGCAATGTATAATGTCAAGTGGGAGAATGTTGGGAATAAGATGCCATTTAATTGCAATCCTAAACATATTTCATGTATCTCCTAAGTCCTGGGGAAGTCCTCGAAAATTGTTCCCCAACACTAGGATTAGAAAGATATTAAATTTGAATGAAATGAACATCTAAATTGACATTTGTGATTATTCCTAAATGATAGGAACATGTGGGGATGTCCAAGAAGAGCTCCTACAAGATAGGAGCACATGTGGCACCCACATGGAAGGTGGAACCCACCTTGCTTTAGTTAACTATTTGGAGGATTGATAACACTTCAGTAATGCATGTTTTGATCCTAAAAATTAGGGATTGATATTTACATGAGTGGAGTGGCACTATCAGTTTAGTTTAGTTCAATTCAATTCAATTATGTTTCGTTATCTTCAGTTGCATGTAGTTATTTTGAGTTGAATGCTAGTTGACTTGAGTTGCATGACAAATAATAAGTGGATACTTTCAATTAAGTGGGGATGATAAATCATGCATAATGTTGCATGAATTGGTGGAGAGATATGTTTCAGTTAACTAAGATTGACCTGGGGCCACCTTGGGCACCCAAGTTAGCATCTTTCATTTAACACCTTTTGCATGAGAAGATATTTACAAGGCTCATTCAAGTGGGCCCATTCTTGGTCTCCAACTTTGAGGTGAAGTTTGCAAGATATTTTCTTGACCAAAGTTCAGTTAAGTGTTTAGTTTGGGGCACCTAAATTGAGGAAGACTTTGGTTTGACTTCATATTACATTCTAGAACTCTACTTTCCTAATCTAGGCATAGATTTTTGTGAGGAGATTTATGCTCTTGTATAGTAAAACTCATGAGTTTACATGCTCATATTTTGTCTATTAATTGCAGCAAGTGTATGAGAGTTCCATGAGATTTTATTGTAGGTTGTGAAGAAGGATTGTTGAAGGAAAGGAAGCATATCAATCAAGGATTGATACAATACATTATTGTAATATTGTTTTAAGGTTAAATAATACAAGCACTATTGATTCTAGTGGAGATTTTTCCCGAAAGGATTTCTCCACATATATGTTGCTTCAATTCTATCTTCTTGTCTCATTATTCTACAATCTTTGCCTCTTTCTATAATTGGTAAAATTGATTTAAACAAATTAATCATACCCAAAGAATTCTGACAAAGAACACTTAAATTAGATCTACAGTCTCATAGTTTTATAAGTTTTAAGCTACAATATTACCTTCATTTTCAACATTGAGGACTTTGAGAAGAACAAAACCATAATAATTTATTCAAACCTAGTTGTAGCAATTTATATTAAGTTATTCAAGCATCATGAAAAACCAAGAACAAATGAACTTTGGATGATAACTAATGTTAATCATGAAATAATATTGCACACTTTAAATGTAAGAGATGAACCCTCGAGCACACTTGAGTAGAAGATCTATCTTTTCTATGGGACATGTATGATATTTTTCATCTTAGTTGGATTCTTTTTTTTTTCTATATTTTGGATTAAAATTGGATTAAGCTTATTTTTCATAAAAAATAACTTGTATATAAATTTTTGGGGTTTTTAGGGAACAAAGGTATATTTTTCAAGTAATTTGTATCAACATCAACTATTGTGTTATGAGTATGATGGGGATATTATGGTAATGCATCTGAATATAATTCATACTGTGACATCAATGATAGAATTATAAGCATTTATTCTTAATATGAAGCATCATATTTGATTAGAGAGAATGTTCAACTAATTTTGTAGTTCATGTTGCGGATCCCTTCAAAACCATTTGTACTGGGTTTCGAGCCCCCATCAAAACCTAATTTACCCTTAATCAAAAACAAACTTTGTAGTTCATGTTGCTTATGCTCAACAATTTTTCAATATTTATATGCAGGTCTATTTCATACAATTTTGGAGCATGACAAGGTTATGATAGAAATAAATCCAAAATTGTTGATTTTAAAATAGGTCTTCAAGATTATTTTTCTTAACAATTCACTTGTTTATAAATGTATATTTTCGGAGAATAAAGCTATTGTGGATAGGTGATTGAGATCAATAGTTATAACTTTTGTAGTTATAACTTTTGTAGTGGTCGCATATAATTCATAAGGTGACATCTACGATACAATTATTAGTGATTCTTAATCTTGCATTATGTTTAATTTTAGATAATGTTTCGTTAACTTTGTATTTCATCTTGATTATATTCTCAACAATTTTTCAATATTTATTTGTAGGTCCATTTCACAAAAGCTTGGAGCATGAATAGGTTATAATGACAATAAACCCACCATTGATGCATTTAAAAAAGGTCTTGAATATTATTGTTCTTAACAATTCACTTGTTTATAAATATAGGTATTTTGGAGAATAAATCTACTATGGGTAGGTGATTGAGATCAGTAGTTATAACATTTCCAATGATCACATATAATTCATAAGGTGAAATATATGATAAAATTATATGTATTGATTCTTAATATTGCATCATATTTGGTTTGAGATAGTGTTCAATTAACTTTGTAGTTCATCTTGATTATGCTCAGCAATTTTTCAATATTTACATGTAGGTCTATTTCACTCAAGTATGGAGCATGATGAGGTTACAATGGTAGTAATTCATCATTGTTGAGTTTAAAATAGTTCTTGAAGATTATTTTTCTAAACAATTCATGTGTTTATAAAATGTAGTTCTTTTAAAGTATAAATCTATTATGGACAGGAGATTGATATCAATAGTTATAATTTTTATAGTGATTGCATATAATTCATAATGTGACATCTACAATAGAATTATAATTAGTGATTCTTAATCTCATATTATATTTAGTTTGGGCTAATTTTGAGTTAACTTTGTAGTTCATGTTGATTATGCTTAACAATTTTTTAATATTTATATGCAGGTCAATTTCACATGTATGGAGCATGATGAGGTTACAATGGAAGTAAATCCATCATTAATGAGTTTAAAATAGGTCTTGAAGAATAGATTTCTTAAAAATTTTATGGTATGTTCTTAACAATTTTGGGGTGAATTGATTATTATGATAATATGGGCTTAACATTTTTTTAATATTTCATTAGAGATATTTTTGGGGTTAGCGATATTTTTTTATCTATCTCATTGAGTGAGGATACAGGTAGATAGGACGAGCGACTTCTACAAGGAAAATGACATGGATCACCTTATGGTGGTAGAGATGAGAATGGAACACGACCACAAAGAGGGATAGGCTAAGATGATAGCTATAGAAGATAGATGCCCTAGGGGCACTTTTTTGATGTGTGTATGCTTTAGAGAGCTAATTTATTGATGACAACATTGATGCATTTATAGAAGGGGTCACGTGGAGAATATGATATATAAATTATTAATTATATTGATGATGGATGTGATGCTTTATGTGTATGCTAACAATGCACATGGTATACAACTATATTGCTTAGATTTGGATGTTCATAGGTATACATGTTCATGAACCTCTAGTGTATGTGTGTTCATGAATCTCATTTGTATTTATTTTTGTGAATCTAATGTGTATATATGCATGTTCATGAATATCATGTGTGTATGCATGTATGTATGTTCATTTGTATGTGTATGCATTCATTTAGATTAATATCATGTGTGTGTATGTTAATTATGTGTGTATGTTCATGAATCTCATGTATATGTAAGTATGTGCATTAATCTCACGTGTAAAAATGTTCATGAATATCATGTGTATGTGTATGTATTGTATAGGGGGAAAATAGGGTAGACCCAAATGCATGAACAAGAGGATCTACCACTTATTTTTCTAGAGCCCTTACACTTAAAATTATGTAAGATGCTAATAACAACTAGAAATGTAACCTAACTATTATAGCAACTATGGGGGATGTTTTTAGAGAATAAAAAGTTGTGTACTTAGCTAGAAAGTTGCTATTTTTGAGCTATGGAGGAATCATTCACCTTCAGTGGTGAATGGGTCCTTTTAGGGTTTTGGAAAATTGATTTCAGGATCCTATTCCTTAATGTCTGCACTCTTGAATTCCCTATTATCAAGTTTTGGAATCTTGTATGCAATTTTGTAGACCTCTTTTTGTGATCTTGCACTTTGAATGAAAACTTTAATAGAAACTTTGTAACTTTGACAATTTTGCTCCAAATATTGCTCAACTTGATATTCAACTTGTAAATCTACAAAAAAACACTCAAGGGTAGAAAAACTTGTTGATTTATTAGTGAATGGGGGTTTTGCTCAATCAAACCCCTTGTAGGTAATTAAACCAAATGATGAAATGAAGAAATTGAAGCATGAACATGAAAAAATGTAAATGATATCACCTTGGATAATGTCTTGTAAAAAAAATCTACAAACTATCATGTAATGGCCATGAAGAATGTAGATCGAGGATCCTTGGAAATGATGTGAATAATAGTTTCCAGTAGATCTTCAATGTTGCATCCACCTCTTTAGCTCAACAACATGAATGCATGCACTAAAATCTTGAAATGGTGATATGATCTTTGAATTGCTACAATAAACACTTGAAATATGCCTTGAAATGCCTTATGAATACCTTTGAAATACTCCAATGCTTGATCACTTGAACACTTGAATGCTTGCTAGATTGTCGTAGGAGAAACAATGTGAATTAACCCCTTATTTATACTAAATTAGGAGATTAACCCTGAAATTCAAGGAATTAAGGGCGACACTAGATCTGGGAAGAACATTATTAAATTCCTGCCATAATGAAATTCAAAGAGGGGGGCCTCGCGAATTGGTCCTGACTAAGTTTCCAGGACCAGGCTTTAGGGATTGAAAGAAGGCTAAAAACCCATTCCAGATCAACTAAGAAAGGGGGACCTGTTAAGGGAGGACCCATTCACCATCAAGGGTGAATGGATCCTAGCTAAACTTACCAAACATTTCCCAATGAAATAATTTTTTAATTAAATTATGATTGTCAGGATAAATCTTTGAGAGGCGTCAAAATTAAGGCCTAAATTTGAATAAAAAAGGGGTTAATAAGTTCAATTAACCACAATTAATTAAGACCACCTAGATAAGTGTGAAACTACCTTAAAACACTTTACAACACTTTACAACAATTACATAAGGTACACATTGTGCACATTTTATTTAGAAAGGGGCCCATTAGACTTAATTAAGCAGATACATCCTAGAAAAGCGTGAAAATGTGTTACAACACTTTACAACACCCATGTAAAGGATCAATTAAGCCACACATTAGTTAAATAAAGGTCCTAGAATAGTGTGAATGTGTACAACACATTACAACACCGCTCCAAGACATTATTAATTAACCTTTAATATCAATTATCAAACAAAGCAAGGAAAATGCTACTTTTTTGTTACTACATGTATGTATATGAATCCCATGTTTATGTATGTTCATGTGTGTATGTATGTAATCTTATATGTATTCATGTTCATGAATCCAATGTGTATGTATGCTCATAAATCTTAAATATGCATGTGTATGTATATGTGTTCATGAATCTTATGTGTATGTGTATGTATGCATGTTCATGAATATCATATGTATGTATGTGTGTTCATGATTATCATATGTAAGTATGTATTTTCATGAATCTCATTTTTATGTGTATGATAATAATGCACATGGTATGTAGCTAGATTGCATATATTTGGATGTTCATAGGTGTACATGTTAATGAATCTCATGTGTATGTATGTATGTATGTATGTATGTATGTTCATGTATGTTACTTGGGGAATGAATGGAGGACTTCCATAGAATTTACCCACCCACCTCAATGTGTTGGAAAAGTTATTTTTGGTCCATGAGGCATGAAGAAAAAATATTCTTATTGTCATATTTGCATTGCTCTCCATTGACACTTTTTCGTAAGAATAAATTCATTGTTGGTATGGTCAAATGGTGTTGAATTAAAAAAATTAAAGAGAGGTTAATGTGAAGGGATGCCATATCCACTTGTTGGTATGTGTAGGATCATCATGGAAAAAATAGGCCCTTAAGTGGTGAAAAATTCAAAAAAATCAAAGTTAGGCAACTTGACATAAAATTTTGAATAAGTTATCTATATTATTTAAAAAATATGTAAGAATAGAATCTATAGCAAATTGAATCTAATTTCTAAACTACTAGGTTTATTTAAAAAAAAAATCTATTTGGTGAAAATTTGAAATTTCAATGCAGTAGTACTTAAATTTCAAGGAAAAAATAATTAGGTGTCTATCTGACCATCCTAACCACAATAAAATGATAATATTTTAGATATAAGTAGAGGACTCATGTCCCGATGTGATGCATATTTTTTTATAATTTTTTTCCAAGTAAATAATTAATTATGATTTTTTTATTACAACTTTTAAAAAATATAAAAAAACTCGTATGTCTCACCATCTTAAAACTTGGTCAAAACTTTTATGAAATTCTTTTTATTTTTATTTTAATTCTATAATATGCGAAGCATAGAATGTGACGCATGTTTTAGATTTTAAAAATGTGATACCATTTGAATGTTATAGATATTTTTCAATCAGCCTATCAATTAGGACTTTAGTCATAATTCAAATAGAAAATGAATAATAATTATTTATTAAATTCAAAGTAGAGTGTAATTTATGTTGGTGGAAAGCTAAGAATCTCCTTTTAAAACCCTTTTTGTTTCATCAATTTTGGGTAAAAAAAAGGTTGGCAGCCACATACCCATCATGATCCTACACATACCCTTGTAGGTCTAGATGAAAAATTTCTAACTAGGCCATGAACTCTGAGAAATACTCCATCACAGTTTGGTATTTTTTTTTATCATAATGGTCTTAAGGGACTACACTAGAATACAACACCTTGGAATGATTAGGTGACTTGGGGAATCAATAGAGGTATTCCATATAATATACCCAACCACCTTGATGTGTTTGTAAATTAATTTTTGGTCCATGACACATGAAATTAAAAATATGCTTATTTCAATATTTGCACTACTCTCCAACTAACACTTTTTGCAAGAATACATTCATTATTGGCATAGTCAAATCATGTTCAGTTGAAAAAAATGAGTGAGATTAATGTGGAGAGATTTTGTATCCACATTTAGGTCCATACAAAAAATTACTATGTGCCATGATCTCCCATAATTACTCAATCATTGTTTGGAAGCTTTTTTTATAAGGCTCTGAAGAGATTAAACACCAGAATAAAACACCTCAAAATGATTATGTGACATGGGGAATGAACAAATTCCTTGTACAGAATTTAACAACCCACCTCAATGTGTTGGTAAAGTAATTTTTCTTCCATGACACATTAAAAAAAAAAAATCTTATTTCCATATTTGCATTGCTCTCCGTTGACAATTTTTGAAAGAATGCATTCATTGTTGGAATAGTAAAGCTATTGCATGTGTTGTTATTTATGTCAACATAGTAGTATTATGGAAGGTTAAAAGTGATGCAAATAGAGTGGTGATCTGTAAAAGGGGTAATATTTCAAAGGATCTTGCTAGAGGAGAAAACAAAGGAGTGATGATAAGAAGATTTGTGAGAAGGACATGGTGATGAATGTCATGAGAATGTTATACATAGTTGTACTAGATATCCTCTATTGTTCATGAATAGGTGAAAGTTGGCAGGTTGAAGTGTATGTTGATATGAAGAATTTTTGGTTTCTTTCTTTTGAAGAAAATAGTTATAATTATTGTCTATGATAGTGTGAATTTTGTATTCTTTGTCCCTTGATGTAAAGTATTGATGAAAGAAAGTAGGTAAGGTTTCAAATAGTCAAAGGGACAAGAAGTACTAAAAAAGCTCAAAAGAATGCTTTGTATTCCTCTGCATTTGAAGTTATGGCCTTTTTTAAAGTTATATAGAGATAGGTGTGATTTATGTTCCTAATTTTAGAGAATAGAAGTTACCACAAAAATTTCCAAAGCTTGCAAAATGAAGATAGTAGTACAATGTGGTTGCAATAAAAAAGAGTTAGAGGAATACTCCACATTTCTTTGCATTAAAGATGTGATCTTGTGTCTTAGAGGATAGTCAGATTAAATTGAAAATTATGCATGATTTAAGTTTCAAATGATAATATGTATTGCAGAGTTTCTTAGGAGTTTGTAGAGTAAGGATAGATGATGTTGCTATTTAGGATTGTTAGTGAGAGAATGTAAAAGCCATCACATTTCACAGTATTACAGTATTTGTCTTTGTTGTTTGGAGGATAACTTTATAAATTGTTTGTATGTTTTCTCATTTCAAATTTTTGGTGTTGAGGAGTATTGCAAGTTTGGTTTTCAATGTTCGATTTCAGGACTATGAATTTAGAGTTTGTAGAGATGTGTGTTTCAATGTTTATTTGTTTGTGCCAGCATGAAGTAGCATGGAGTTTTCAAAGGGTTGTATGAGAATATTTTTTCATGTCATATAATTTTTGTACAATGATCCATGTAATTTTATTTGGTTTCTCTAGTACCACATTAGGTTTGGAGCTAATGAATGGAAGGTTAAAATTATTTTCTAGACTAGCCTAGCAGGTTGAGATGGTTGCACCAGAGGTGTTTGGAAGTGCATGCTAGTGAGGAGATGTGTGAAAATGTAAAATAGGTCCTAATTATCTCTTTAGTTTCAACCACATTTTGATTTCTATTTTATGCATATGTCTTGGGAGCTAACTTGTTGTGGCCATTGCATGTTTCATGTTACACATTTCATCTTTGCTGACTAAGGAGAAACTTTTTGAAGCTTGTGAAGGATATAAATAAAAGATAAAGTTTGTTGAAAAGAGTGTGTGAGTGTGTGTGAGTATGCAAAGAGTTATGTGCAAGTATATGTGTGTGGCGATGTGTTGAAGTAGAGGTTTTTGTGCAAGAGGTGTTAATGATATATGTTAGTGTGAATAGTTTTGATGTTGTGGAGGTGATTGATCAAAAAAAATTGTTGAGTATATTATACAGAGGTTGTGGCCTCTTTTTGCAAGTGTTGTTTCCTGTTGGGAGTTTAGCTTCCTTTGGTTGAAGCCATAAAACTATTTCAGGGAGTTGTAGCTTCCTTTGGGTTGTAGCCCATCAAACCTATTTTAAATCTTGTTTTTTTCTCAAGTTTGGATTTGGATAGTAGATCCAAGTAGCTTGCTCACCATGATTTTTCTATTTTAGGGTTTTCCAAGTAAATTTGGTGTTATTATTTGTGGTTAGGCTTTGAATTGCATAGTTTGATTCTTTATATATTTAAGGCACTAGAAATGTTTGGTTGATAAATTTGAATTGGATTAATTTATGGGATATACTGATTCATCCCCTTCTCAATATATCAGCGTGTTTTACAATGGACCTATCAGAGTTGTGTTCCTTGGTGTAGCTTAACAACTAAAGGTAGAAGGTTGATGCAAGAAGTTGGGTTCACAAAAGGCTCAAGAAGTGGAAGTTTTTTTGCCATTTTTTAGAATTTTTCACACTTGGACTAAAAATTTAGGCACTTACACAATGAATCTTAAAAATAGTTAGTAATATGAAATTTAGAATTCAGAATCTAGTTTACAAATATGTAATTTATTCAAATACCTAGATGATAGAAATTGAATTTTTATTCCCAGGATGTATAAAAACCATTTTTTAAAAGGTTTTTTTCACTATACCATGCACATGTACAAACACCACTTTTTGACCCAAATAAAATTATTTTTCTAATTCCTTTTGGGGAAAGATAGCTAACAACATGAAGATTGATGATATTTTTTTGTAATTTTTTTCTGAATATTTTATTTTATTGAATTTTTACTTTCCTTAATTGTTCTTTTTAAAATTTCAACATGTACAGACAACATAATTGGACCTAAACTAAACTTTTTTTGAATATTGATTCCATGTAATTTTTTTACTAGAAAATTAACCAAAAAAATATAATTAAGAGGCAAAAAAGTTTGATATTTCAAGTTTATGGACTAGTTTGCTTAGAAATTAATTAAAAAATAGAAAATATAATCCAATCTATATATATATATATATATATATATATATATATTTGGAAACTAGACATCATGTTCTCTAATGGGTTTTAATTACATAGATTTATTCAAAGAAAAATTCCATCAACCATATTTCTAAAGTTGGACATTTATCTTGAACCTACCTTAGTTTTTTAGTTGCAGGTCAAAGGCTAAGGGTCAGGTTGCCAAGCCTTTCTTGGGCCTAAAATTGAGGTAGCATGTGAGTTGGGGATTCAAAACTTTAAAAATGTGTACACATTACAAAATGCATACACATTCTTTATTTTCTTGTTTATTTAAAAATTTAAATACTTTTTAAAAATGCATGTACACGTTTTAAAACAAGTTCGCATTTCTAAAAGGTGGGTATGTGCAGGATCATCATGGAAAAAATAGGCCCTTAAGTGGCAAAAAATTTAGGAAAATCGAGTTAGGTAACTTAAAAAATTGAATAAGTTATCTATATTATTTCAAAAATATGTAAGAATAGAATTTGTAGCAAATTGAATGTAGTTTCTAAACTACTAGGTTTATTTAAAAAAAATCTATTTGAAAATTTGAAATTTCAATACAATGTACTTAAATTTCAAGGAAAAGAAGTAGGTGTTTGTCTAACCACCCTAACCACAATAAAATGATAACATTTTTTTATAAGATTTTAGACATAAGTGGAGGACTCATGTCCAGATGTGATGCATATTTTTTTGTAATTTTTTTCTAATTAAATAATTAATTATGAATTTTTTATTACAACTTTTAAAAAATATAAAAACTCGTATGTCTGACCACCTTAACTAGGTCAAAACTTCATGAAATTCATTTTTTATTTTGTTAATCCTATAGTATGCAAAGCATAGAATGTGATGCATGTTTTGGATTCTGAAAATGTGATACCGTTTGAAAGCTATAGTTGTTTTTCAATCAGCCTATCAATTAGTAATTTAGTCTTAATTCAAATAGAAAATAATAATAATTATTTATTAAATTCAAAGTAAAAAATAATTTATACTGGTAGAAAGCTGAGAATCTCCTTTAAAAACCCTTTTCATTTCATCAAATTTGGGTAAAAAAAGGTCGTCAGCCACATACCCTACTAATACCCATCATATCACCACTTTTTGGCTTGGATCATGATCCTGCACATACCCAGGTATTTAGTTTTTTAAATAAATGAATCATGCATGTTATAAAATGTGTACACATTATATAATGCGTACACATTTTTTTAGGTTCAGGTACCCAAAGCATAACACATACACATTTTTTAATAATGTGTACTCATTTCTTGTGGGATTATTTTTGGCGGAAAATTCCCCTCTTTGTGGACCCAAATGTTTGCTTTTACCCTAGATCTTTGAATAGAACACATGGCTCAAATATAGTGCTCTCCTAAAGCCTCAATTTTTTATGGAAGAAATTATGCCTTCTGGAGTGTATGGATGGAAGCCTGGCTCACCTTGCTAGTTTATGATGTTTGGAGAGCTACAAAGGATGATTACACTAAACTTGCTCATCCTATTACAAATCTTAATGCAAGGAAGGCAAATGAAAATAATGCTAAAGAAAAGAATGTCATCTTGACTAGGTTAAAAAAAATTAGAGTTTGTCAAGGTATTGTAGTGCAAGACAACCAAGGAGATGAAGGATAAACTCAAAAATATCTATGAAGGAAATGATAGTATAAGGAAAGAAAAATTACAATCTTATATAATAATGTTTGAGAATCTAAGGATGAAAGAAGAGGAAAACATTTCTAGTTATTTTCTTTGGGTGGATGAAAAATTCAATAGAATCAGATGACTTGGTGAAGAAATAACACTAGTGGTTGTAAACAAAGTTATAAAAAATATCCCTCACCAATTTGATTCAAAATTTTATGCTCTTAAAGAAGCCAAAGATCTAAGAAAATTTACCGTGGAAGAGCTATTTGGGTCTCTCACTACCTATTAGATGAGAAATGAAGTTCAAGGTAAATACAAAAGGGAAATTCCTTTCAAAGCTATTAATAAAGAAGGAACATCTAGTTCACATAGTGATTCAATGAAAGAAGAATAATTTTTTTTGAGAAAGACGAAGAAGGGATCAAGAAAGTATAAAGGTAAGATACCTTTAAAATGTTTTAAATGTGGAAGATTTCATCATTATTCTTCTAAACATCCTTTTAAAGAAAATGAGAGTAGAAACAACGGTTTTAAGAGGAACAACTTCAAGATGACCCTCCTTTCCAAAGAATACTCGATCTCCTTAGAAGAAGATCACTATTCATCATATGGTGGAAGAGGAGAATCCTTGTTCATGGCATTAGTGATCTTTGATGGTTCAGACAAGACCATAGATGAAGAAGAATGTGAATTTGATTTTGAAGGTGAACTTATTTCTGCTCTTGAAGACTTCGAATGTGCAAGGAAAGAGAAAAAAGAGAAAAAGGCCAAGCCAAGACAAATGAATGCACAAAAATTGAGAAAGAATTCCTTTTAATAAAAAAGGAATTGAAGAAAGAAAAGTGTGGAAATTCAGATAACTCTGAGTAAGCATCTTCACAAAATACCTTTCCAAGAAAGAAAATTTTTCATAAGCAAGTTCAATTATGCAGTTTTTGGTTATTGTTTCATTTGAAATAAGTATGGTCATAAGGCTATATACTACAAATGGGTATGTGTAGGATCATCATGGAAAAAACAGGCCCTTAAGCGACGAAAAATTTAGAAAAGTTAGAGTTAGGCAACTTGACATAAAATTTTGAATAAGTTATCTATATTATTTCAAAAATATGTAAGAATCGAATCTATAGTAAATTGAATGTAGTTTCTAAACTACTAGGTTTATTTAAAATATATATATATCCATTTGGTGAAAATTTTAAATTTCAGTGCAGTAGTACTTAAATTTTAGGGAAAAAAATAAGAAGCAAGTGTCTCTCTAACCACCCTAACCACAATAAAATGATAATATTTTTTATAAGATTTTAGATATAAGTAGAGGACTCATGTCTCGATGTGGTGCATATTTTTTTATAATTTTTTTCCAAGTAAATAATTAATTATGATTTTTTTATTACAACTTATAAAAAATTAAAAACTCATATGTTTGACCACCTTAACTTGGTCAAAACTTCATGAATTTTTTTTTTTTTTAAATCT
The DNA here is from genome assembly GCA_007258455.2 of Sequoia sempervirens. NCBI lineage: Eukaryota > Viridiplantae > Streptophyta > Pinopsida > Cupressales > Cupressaceae > Sequoia > Sequoia sempervirens. Next base: position 671,022,092 of record VDFB02281492.1, read on the forward strand.
AATAGTATGTGAAGCATACAATGTGACACATGTTTTGAATTCAAAAAATGTGATACTGTTTGAAAGCTATAGATGTTTTTCAATCAGCCTATCAATCAGGATTTTACTCGTAATTCAAATAGAAAATGAATAATAATTATTTATTAAATTCAAAGTAAAGCATAATTTATATTGGTGGAAGGTTGATAATATCCTTTAAAAACCCTTTTTGTTTCATCAATTTTGGGTAAAAAAATGTCGTCAGCCACATACCCTACACATACCCAAATATTAAATGAATAGAAAATAATTTGTAAGTGGGAATTCTCTTCACTAGTGGATGTCAATGTAATATGTCAAATCTACAATGATGTTGGACATATATCAAGATATTGTAGGAGTGGTATAGAAAACTTAGAAACTCATATGGTAGATGTTAATGAGAAGGTCAAAGGGAATGACACTTCCAAAAGAGAGGAAACAAACAATAAGGTTGAAAATTCAATAGACAACATTTCATGATCAAGGGAAAAAACTTATCTGGGTAATAGACATTGGATGTTCAAATCACATGACAAGTGGAAAAAAAAATCATCAATCTTATTAAGTGGAATGGTGGATTATTCATGTTTGGAGACTATTCATCTAGACATATTTGTGGAAGGGACACCATAAGTATTGATGCAAAATATAGGAAAAAAAGATATTCTCTATGCAAAAGGTCTCAAGCACAATATTCTCAATGTAATTTAGATGTGCAACAAAGGATATAATCTCATATTTCATGATCAAGGGTGTGAAATTAGAAGAGGAAGCTCTAGTAAATTGGTAGTAGAAGGATCTAGGATAGAAAACAACTAATAAAACCTAAAATATGTTAATAGAATTTGTCTCCTATTATAGACAAGTGAATGTCGGCTATGAAACAAGAGGATGAGACACATCAACTTTGATAATCTTGTGAAGATTGGATCCATACAAACAGTAAAAGATATGCCAAATATTATCAAGCCTATAAGCACCATGTGCAAAGAATGATGGATTGGGAAGTAGATAAGGATAAGATTCAAGACTAAGGAGTATTATTCTATAAGGCCATTGGAACTGATTCATACTATTTTTTGTGAACTAACTAGGACAAATAGTCTCTAACGTGAAAGGTATTTTATGTTTCTCATTGATGATTTCTCTAGGATGGCATGGGTTACAATCCTTAAAAAAAAATCAAAATCTCTTAGTAGATTTAAGATTTTCAAGTCAATGGGGGCAATGGGACTAGATTGATTGGCTAAAGCATCCTATTGCAGGAAATAGGTCATGAGGTCTAGTCTCCTCAATGTCCTCATGGTACTGGAGGGTGTGTCATGCCAACGACACTAGTCATGTGAAATTTTTTTACCAGGTACACTGTAGTTTATAGAGGGCGGATACTCGACTGATTCTTGTAGTCTAAAAAAGAGATTTTGAAGTCAATGGTTGAAAATGAAATAAATACTAGAGTCAAGTGTTCAAGGTTTGATAGAGGTGGAAAGTTCACATCAAATGAGTTTGAAGAATTTTGTGAATCATATGGAATAAAGAGGCATCTATTTTGTGCTAGAAATCCTCAGCAAAATGGAGTAGTGGAAGGGAAGAATATAACTATTGAGAAGATGTAAAGAACAATGTTGAGTGATGCAAAGTTGCTTGATGTATATTAGAAAGAAGTAGTCCATACTACTCTCTACATTATTAATAGAGGAAAACTAAGAGTGAACAAGGCTAAGACTCCTTATGAGCTATGGTATGGAAGACCAACAACTATCAAGTACTTCAGAACATTTTGAAGAAAATGCTATATCAAAAGAGATGAAGAAGGTTTGGGAAATTTTGATTCAAGACCTGATGAAGTAATATTTCTTATATACTCAACTAGAAGAAAAGCTTACAAGTGCTACAAAAAAAGATTGAGGAAGATAGTTGAGAGTGAAAATGTTAGTTTTGATGACTTGAATCACATCAAATAACATATCAGAAAGAAGACTATTGATCAAATGAACCTTCTTGCATAGAAAAGGAAGAATAAATTTTTAAAAAGAAAAAGAAGAAACACAAGAGAAGATCACCAAAACTCCTAGTAAATATGTTAAGAAGAATCACTTAGAAGATCAGATAATTGGAGATAAGAATGAAGGAGTGCAAACCAGAAGAATATTTGTAAGGGAAAATGAATAGGTAATTTTTTCTTTATTTTCAAAAATAGAACCTAAAACTTTTGTTGATGCTAGCAAGGATGAAGGATGGAGAGAATAAGTTGAAGAAAAACTAAATCAAATAGAGAAAAAATAGACTTGGGAATTGTTTCCAAGGCTTGCAAAAAAAATGTAATAGGAAAAAATGGGTGTTTAGAAATAAATTAAAAAAAGATGGGGGTATGTGCAGGATCATCATGGAAAAAATAGGTCCTTAAGTGGCAAAAAATTCAGAAAAAAACTTAAACTTGAATAAAACATTGAATAAGTTATCTATATTATTTCAAAAATATGTAAGAATAGAATTTGTAGCAAATTGAATGTAGTTTCTAAACTACTAGGTTTATTTAAAAAACAAAAAATCTATTTGGTGAAAATTTGAAATTTCAATGCAGTAGTACTTAAATTTCTGGGAAAAAATAAGTAGATGTATGTCTGACCACCCTAACCACAATAAAATGATAATAATTTTTTATAAGATTTTAGATATAAGTAGAGGACTCATGTCCTAATTTGATGCATATTTTTTTGTAATTTTTTTCTAAGTAAATAATTAATTATGAATTTTTTATTGCAACTTTCAAAAAATATAAAAAACTCATATCTCTGACCACCTTAACTTTGTCAAAACTTCAAAAAATTCATTTTTTCTTTTTTTAATCCTATAGCATGTGGAGCATAGAATGTGACGAATGTTTCAAATTGAAAAATTGTGATACCATTTGAAAGCTATAGATGGTTTTCAATCAACCTATCAATCGGGACTTTAGTTATAATTAAAATAGAAAATGAATAATAATAATTTGAATAGTTGTTTCTAGATTCGATTGTGTAAGCTTTTTTGAATCAAAATTTTGAATCACACTCCGTGATCATTGAGTTCTCTATCTTGATGATGGATCATGGAGTGTGATTCGAAACGTTGATACAAAAAAGCTTACACAATCAAATCCAGAAACAACTATTCGTACTCTTATGGATTGCAGAAATCTAATAACTTTAATAATAATTTATTAAATTCAAAGTAAAGAATAATTTATATTGGTGGAAAGCTAAGAATCTCCTTTAAAAACCCTTTTCGTTTCATCTACTTTGGGTGAAAAGAAAGTCATCAGCCACATACCCTACACATACCCATCATATCGCCACTTTTTGGCCCATCATGATCCTGCACATACCCATGGAGAGATGGTGAGAAGCAAAGCAAGGATAGTGTACAAAGGTTATTCACAAGTGGAAGGAATTGACTTTGGAGACATTTTCTTCTATGGAAATAATGAAAGAAATTAAATTTTTTCTTGCATTTTCAGTTCACACAAAATTCAAAGTATATCAAGTGGAATCTAATGAATTTTTTTTCTTGAATGGTGACTTAAAAGAAGTTTATATAGAGAAAGGTGATCCCACAATAGTGGTTTACAATTTTTGGCCAAACTAGACACTGAAATAATTTTTTTTAACAAAATCTTTACTTTCAGGCACCTATAGTGGCTAAACCGTGAGGAATTTGAAGATGATGCAAACTAGAGTTTCGTGAAATTTTGTCTATAGATTATAAATATATTTTTTTCAAAATTTTTGGAATCAGATTGCACTTCTTTTTCCATCTCCCTTGAAAACTAATTTTTTTTCAGAAAACAACATTTTGAAAAAGTGACGCTCATCGTATAATGCATAACTTTTTCTCCATGAAGGATAAAATTCTAATTCTTTTGAATTTAGATTAATAACTCTGATATCTAGTGCTTCCACTTGGTTAGATATTTTTTTATTGAATATTTATTCTTTAATCAAGTTTTGAAGTCAAACCAATTATAATTCAAACATAGCGCAACTGTATAACGTGTAACTTTTTTTTTATGTATAAAAATTCAATTTTTTTTTTGTTGGATCAAAGACTTCAATATTTGGTGCAATCATTTTTTTTTAATTTTTTTTTATAATCTGTTATTTTTCCACATGTGTAGAACAAATAGCTTGATTTTAGGTGAAAACCCTGCATTCACAAGAAATAAAAAATAAATATAATAATTAAATTAAATTTATTTAAAATTATACTTTTTGGGAAGCTTATAATAAGGACTAAATAATCAATTTTTTTTTTTTTAATGAATTCATTTGATCTCCCAAAAGGTAAATCAAAAGTGGTTTTTTATCAATATTTTGATAAGTGTAAAGGAGAATCTGTTATAGGTATGGTTTAAAACTAGCGAGGTTTTATCCAAGGGGGTTTGATTTAAGGTAGTTTGATCAAACCTTCCTCAATTGGAATGCTTTAAATGGAACTTTTTAAGGCTTAAATAATTATATTTTCTAAAAAATATATGATTTCAGCAAAAATTAGATCCTCCCAGAAATTGTAAACCAGCTTTGTGGGATCACCCAACATCATAATGGATTTCAGCTAATAGAAGAACCAAACATGGTATGCACACTTAAAAATGCTTTATATGGTCTCAAACAAGCCCCTAGGGAATGGTACTCAAGGTTGGAAAAGTATTTACTCTAATAGGGCTTCATGAAAGGTACTACAAATGAAAATATTTACATCAAAATTGAGGATGAACAAATTCTAATAGTTTTTGTATATGTTGATGATATAATATTTGGTCACAATGATGAAATGTGTAAGAAGTTTGTATATGAGATGTAGAAGGAATTTGAAATGTCTATGATAGGTGAGTTGTCATTATTTCTTGGAGTTGAAATTGCTTAATCAAATGATGGTATTTTTCTCTCAATAAAAGTATGTCATGGAGATGTTGAAGAAGTTTGGTATGGAATATTGCAAACCAGTGATTACTCCTATGGTGACAAGTTGTCATTTGAGTAAAGATGATGAGTCACCTCGAGTTCATTAGACTCTATATAGGTTTATGATTGGGGGCCTACTATACAATTAACAACATCAAGGCTTGAGATTATCTGAGTTTTCTATTTGTTTGCAAGGCTTCAAGATGATCCAAGAGAAACTCATGTGAAGGAAGTCAAGAGGATTTTAAGATATTTGAGGAGCACTCTATATTATAGATTGTTGTATCAAAAGGGTGATGATTTTTCCCTGAGTGCATATACTAATGCAAACTGGGTTGATAATGTTGATGATAAAAGAAGAACTAGTGGTGGAGCTTTCTTTTTGGGATAAAAATTGGTCTCATGGTTTAGTAAGAAGTACAATTCAACATCCTTATCAATAGCAGAAGCAAAGTATGTAGTTTTAGCTTCTTGTTGCACTTTTAAAGTATTATGGATGAAGAAAATCTTGAAGGATATCAAGGTAATCTATGATGAACCCATTCCTATTCCATGTGATAATATAAGTGCCATAAATATTTCAAAGAATCTAGTGATGCATTCTAGAATCAAACACATTTATCAGGTATCACTTTTTAAGAGATAAGGTTGCAAATCAAGAAGTAAAATTGAATATGTATAGGGTGTTGCCACAATAGTGGTTTACACTTTCTAGGAGATCCTGATTTTTTGTGAGATCACATATTTTTAGAAAATATAATGATTTAAGCCATAAAAAGTTCCATTTAAAGGATTCCAATTGTGTGATCAAACCACCTTAGACCACACTACTGAATTTGACACCATTTTCTGATGGACGTTTGTCAGTTGTTCGATAAATCTTTGTTGGAAAAGCGATAAAATGACGAAAAACATTTTGTCGCTATTTTTTCATCACACTTCTGACGATGAATTAAACATCAAAATAACAGCGCAGATTCATCGGTCGTAGGCATCATAAAATGACTCAGATGTTTGATGGAATATCGATGAAAAATTCTTATATCCATCGACAAATTACAACCAAAATGTAATTGCAATGGCTCTTCTGAAGCATCAAAAGAACACCAGAAGTTTGTCACCATTTCAATGAAATGGGAAAGTATTTACAATGAAGCCTTCATCACAGCTAAGCCACTTCATCAGACCTTTTGTTTGATTCATCGGTGGCGTTCGTCGAAATTGCAACGAAATGGGCAAGGAGTTACGACGAAGCCTTCGTTGAAGCTGAGCAACTTCATCAAACCTTTTCTATGATTCGTCGGTGGACTTCATCAAAATTGCAATGAAATGGACAAGGAGTTATGATGAAGCCTTTGTCATAGCTATAGCAACTTCGTTGGACCTTTTTAATGATTTGTCAATTGTGTTCGCCAAAATTTTGATGAAACAATGCAATTTTTTTAAAAAAAAATATTCGTTGAAATGTACCATTGGTGAGAGATCAATTGAGTCACGCCCTTCATATTCAAATCTCAGGAAATTATTTTATTCGGTCATTTTGCATGTTTATTAGACACCCACTAAGACATCATGTAGTTTTGTCGATGCCTTAAGTCTCTTCGACAGTCAATATTACATATCGCTTTGGTGTCACACTGTCTCATTGATGTTTCGAGTCTCATCAATAGCTAATAGATCATATATCACTATGGTGTCATGCAGTCATACCGATGTTCTAAGTCTCCCTGAGAATTATCCCTTTGATCTTAAGTGTATCGCAACGATTCTCACCAATGATAACTTATTGCTGTGACTTTGGGGGTCACTGGGACTTTCCTTCAACTACTTGTATCTTGTCGAGAACCTTCCTTTGGCAATTCTGATTGCTGAAACAAAAATTTTCTCCTACTGACAAAGCTATATTAGGTTTGACTTCCATATCTCTCTCTGATGATGGCAATCTCGTTGATGAATCTTGTTATCGACAAGACAATGAATATCGCCAAGTCCTATTACCGATATAATTCTTCTATAGTGATATGATGGGTCAGAAAGACTTCCTCGAACTCACCCCGATGGAACTATACTACCGACGTGACCCACTTTTCTGGGAAACTTATTGAGAATATTGCAGATTCCTTTTTGATGCTCTAGAATTGCACCACGATTGGTAAGACACAAATAAGCCCGATATGACTTACACCGATGACTTAGGTCTCGCCGACAATCATTTTGTGCTTCATCGGTATAACACACATGTGCTCATTATGACTTATATCGATGAAGATTTTCTCACCGATAGGATCCTGTGGTCGCTAAGACAATGAACTGTGTCCTGTCAATATGTGTCTTTAGATGAAATCATATCAGTATGACATTCCCAAACTCTTGCCGATAGACTACAAAAAATATACGTTAATATAAAATGCTTTATGGATCAGGGAGACCCTCACCATTTCTTGTCGATATGAATTATACATTGAAATACTCAGGGTTAGATGAATTCTATGGGATCACATGACAGAATATAGGAAAAAATGTTATGAAGAGAGGATTCTTGTGCTTATGGTATGGGCATTTTTGGGAACTAATGAGTATGTGCCACCATGAAATTTTCAAAATTTTATAGTTCTAATAGTGGTTTCATCTGGGGATGAATGATTGTGAGATCATTGCAAGGATCCAGATTTTTGGGTGAGCAGACCAAACTCAAGGTGATGGGCCAGTGAGAAAGATGGAATGAATGGAAATGGAGATGAACATGGCCCTATACTACTATACATGGAAAGATTTATTTTAGAAGAAGGAATATCAGGATTGTCCATGTACTGGAAATTCTTGTTCCTTTTATTTCCTAAACTACTGTGCATGGAATATAAATTTTTGAGAGGATTTTCAAGAGTTGTCCATGCACTGGCAAACCTTAATCCTCTATATTCCTTTGGAAACAAAATTAGATTTCATTTCGGTAAATGATGGCTCAAGGCCACCCAAAAAAAAGGCCATACTTTCCTCTGTAAAACACCCAATTTTTCTTTGAATTCATCACATTCTTCTTGAAGACATTCATGCAATCTTCCCTGTCACTGTTATTGAAATTTTTTAGAGAATCGTCGTGCTCAGCTTGGCCCAAATTCCCTTCACCATTCTATAGTTCATATTCTCCATCTTCTTGTGTATAATGTACCTATATTTAGATTTGAATTCAAGACCAATTGTCATTGCACATTCCATTTTACTTGTACAGAGTATTCTATAAGCAATATATTGACAATTCCAAATGATTTATGGTGTTGTATAACTCTACCTATCATCACAATTCTGTTGTTCCCCCTGAGAGAATTAGGTACAAAGACAAGTTTACAATACCAAGTCAAATAATATGAAAAAGACTTACTTCCATACAAATTAAATGATTATTCTCACAATGGAAATTGTCTAATTACAACAATAATTCCATGAAAGGTTATCCATGCTTCATAAGAGATGATTGATCATACATACAGACTGCAAGATGCATAGAAAAATCATCACTTGAGAACAACCAAGGGCTAACAAGGGAAGGAGTTAAGAAACATCTGGATTGAAGGGAAAAATGTGTAGGGAAAATGATGAGCAGTGTCAAGAGAAAAGAGCTTGTAGAACATATTCTTGACCTAATCAACCTCTTGAACAACTTAAACAAAATTCAAATACTAACACATACATGAGACATGTAATGAACTTCCAATATTTGCTATCTTTTTTTTTTGTTGAAAATAGTTTAAGGTCCATTACATATCATGAAAATGCCTATCTAGCATTAGGATCAGTACAACATCAAAGCATTTCTATAACATGAAATATACCGTATTAGTACTTTACACAGCAAGAAAGAAACCAAAAAGCACTAGTTGTTTTCAAAACCAACATAGGTAATACAAATTGTTGTTAACAGCACCACAAGTTGTTGCTATTCAAATCAGCGTAAACAATACATAGTGTTGATTACATTCTCCTCATTGCCGACTTCTTCAATATCAAGGTTCACCATTGTTTCTCCTTGGGGGTCCAACTGCTGGGGGCCACGTTGTCTTTCAGGTCTTGCAGCTTCATTAATTACTCTTTGGAGCTCATCAATTTTTTGTTGGAACAACATAGTCTCTTCCAAGCTCAACCTATAGGAGGGTCCACTTCTCAGATCCTCTCTGGTATTGTTAGCAGCACCTTCAGTTATTGACTTCAATAAATTCTCCATTGAGATCTCCATAAGAGTCGAAACCTGTAGAGCAATAGAGTAGAAAGTGAGTCTCTTTCAAGACTCAGTAAGTACCCTCTTGATACCCTTAAATTTATCATCATTTCTCGCCTTCCACAAATGCCACATGATCTCATTGGATAAGAAATACTAAAATAGCTTACAATCAAACTTGAGCTTGAAATTACAAAATAGAATATCATGCCAATTAATTTTACCATTGCTATTCCAGACCTTCAGCTTATGGCAAAATAAATACCAAATTTCCTGAGCATAAAAACATTCAAAAAGAATATGTTTGATAGTTTTCGAAGTCCTATAGATACTACATATTTCAACACTTTCATGGTTAGATTTATAGGGATCTATCTTTTTCATTAATGTAGAGGTAGGTAAAGGAGAAATAATTATAATTGTAAAACTATTCATAGTCTAGTAAATTATGTTCATAATTTGTGTTCAATGGACCTCAGTTTTATCATTATATTGCCCATCTAATACCATATTTTAATCCAGGGTTCAACTATCTCAGATCTAAAGAAGAACCTTTAATTAACCATTTAAAGTACTATAAAATAAGGTAATACTTTAACTTGAGAAAGATTGGGTACAATTTTAGGATTAAAGTTCTCGCAATCATCAGGATATATTGGCACACAGACACAACCAACAACATATGAAGTAATGGATGACTACAAGTTAGTGAAATGGTCCTTAATATGTGAGTGGTTTACAAATTGATTGGTAGAAAATAGGGTTACAAATAGATCTACATGAAAAATTATGAGGACAATCTACTGTAATCATCAAAATAGATGAAAAGTGCAAAGGAAAGAGTTGAGCTACATCTCTAGAGCCTAAAAAAAACACATGCAAGAAACATAAAAAAAGAGAACAAACTAGTTTTTGGATGAATACAAAATGGTGCCTTCAGCAAGTGATTCATATGCTTTCACACCTGACACGGGACATTAAGAAGATTTTAGTCTTCCTCTGTGAAATTAACTACTTACAGAAAAAACCAAAAAACCAATATTATATACCTCCATGTCTAGCCGAGGGTAGGTATAAGAGAAAAAAAATTCTTCAATGCAATGCCAAAAAATATCAATGTGTGTGTAGGTTTGTATTACTCAAAATATCATTTCACTACCTAAGGAAAAATACCAAAGTGATGTTTTAAATTTCAATCTTCACATAGGCTCCCTTATTGCTACACATGCATATACAAGCATTATTCGAGCTCTAAACTATTCAAATATTAAGGATTTAATTAGCTATAAGATGGAAAGTTGTTGTTTAGACATAACCCATCATCTTTTACATATCTTTATTCACTCCTAGCGCTTCAGATAAATTTGTGTAAATGAGACAGAAATGTGAATCTTTTATGACAAAGAAAATTCTTAAAAGGAGGGGGGAAGAGAGAAAGGGTAGGGGGAAAGAGAATGCTTGAATGTAGAAAATTATAACATTTTGATCATTATAACAATGAAATGAATCTTAAGTTTGAAGCATTAATATCATTTACAACATTTATGATCAAGAATGAATGTAAGTAGAGAAACTTTTGCATACCTGCAGATGGTAAAAATTTCATGGTTAAGTCGAAGCCTCCCATCAACAACAATATCCAAATATCCGTGTATCTATCTCAATCAAGCCTCTAAACCCTTCAGAGCTGTCAATTTTTCCACTAACCTATTATGCACAAAAGTCAAATTTTAGAGTTATGTCACCACTAAAAATAGAAGAAATAGATCTTTGAAACCAAATCCACACACAACACAATGTGGTATTCATACAAAGCCATACAAACAAACTAAACTCAGAACATTGGAATGAAAACAACTTCAAATTATGATGCAGAGCATGGATTCAGGGTATAAAGAATCATTTTTCTGCCACCATAGTGAAAAGTTAGCACTTTCTTTCATCTTTGCATATTGGTTTGATGCTTCAAACGATGCATTTCTTATATTGAAAAGTGCATTACCTTATTGAGCTTCTCTTTGTTTTGAGAATAGTTTAATATTCTCTACTTAATAGGGCCAACCACGTGATGGTGGAAGCTCATTTGGACCCTTCCCCACACCTCACATCACTCTCAATTCCCCATACCCAATCATATAACATTAATCATTCATTCATCCATTAATAACATATAACATTCATTCATTCATCCATTAATAACATATAACATTCATTCATTCCATTAATAACATATAATTCATCCATTCATTCATTCATTAACATATAACATTCATTAATTAACATTTTCACATTCATTCATTAACATATAATATTCATTCTTTTAGTTTTTACATATTATCAAAAATATGGTTGTCATGATATGATTACAATCACTTTTTTTCTTTCTTTCTTAAAGCTACAAAAATATGAAGTGGAGTATCATTTTCTAAATCAATATATGTCCCCCCTTTAGTTGTTTTTCCCTCTACTTGTGATCTTAATGTACGTCTAGCCCTCTGCTCATGACGTGGACGTCATTGCAAGGGGGGTTTGCTACAATAAGAAAGAAATGTTAAACTAATATGTTTAATTATTATTGTTACAATTATTTCATTAATTAAAAGAACATTAGAGTGGTTCTCTTTACCTAATGGGTCCACATCATGTTCCTAAACTTTTGTTATAGACTCATGCTCAACATGATGAACACCCTCTAAATCTTGATCTCCAGTTGAGACATGAAATGTTACATTAATTAATACACCAATTGAAATTAAATATGTTTAAGACAACATGAGAGTGGTCCTCCTTACCTGATGGGGCTACATCATGTTCTCGATCTTCTCTAGCTTGATCATGCTCAACACGTTGATCATGCTCTATATGCTCTAAAGTTGAAACACGAAAGGTTACATTAATTAATACACCAATTGCAATTAAATATGTTTAAAAGAACTTTAGAGTGGTCCTCTTTACCTGATGGGGCCACATCATATTCCTAATCTTCTCTAGCTTAATCATGCTCAACATGTTGATCACGCTCTACATTCTCTAAAGTATCAAGATGCACACCATGACCTTCATCTGTAGGTTGTGCTCCACCCTCACCAGGCTGCATTCCAATGTCATGTTCAGTATTATCATTGCTTGAATGTTTAAAACAAATAGGCATATAATTACTTTATGGTGGAAATTAATATTGAATAGATTGCACAAGTATTCAATTTTAAATAAACTTTAATGAGTTTATTTACCTACGTGTCTGATGTAGTGGAAGGTTGTGTTTGCCTAGTCAAGACTCTGAGGCATTCAACCATGGCTCCATAGCCTTGCTAGAAGGAAATCTTCAAGTCATCTTCTATGAGAACTCTGTTGAATTTAGAGCCCTACATTTTTGCATAAGATCATGAATTTTGTTTCTATGGTGTGATAAAACAAAAATTGTTTTCAATTTATTATTTGGATACTATATTCCATTTATTGATACTTACAATTTGTGCGGCTAATTTCATATAACCACTAGAGCCAAGTTTGTGCTTCCTGTGTTTTTCTAGTCTTTAATTTGTTTCCTTCGATGTGTTGGGCAGCCTATGAAAAGTTTGAAATATGTTAGATTATGTAAAAATAAAGAGTAATCAGTATATAATTACATTGTTGATAGTATCACATACCTTCTTTGGTTTGATGGTGCCTTTCATTTTTTCTTTTCAGCCTTCTCCTTTCCATTTGACACCAGGTCCTTCCACTCCCTCTTTGGAATCATGGGGGGATGATCGTACTTTTTGTTCTTCTCTAAATGTGACCTATATTGGTCCCTCGCATCTTTTAGATAGGTACCAAATTTCTTAAGGACCTTGGTTCAGTTGAATTTTTTATCACCGAACAACACAACTAAATAGTTAATGAGCTCATCTTTTAAATCTTAATTTTGGTCATTCCACCGTGTATGTATGGTGAGCCCGAAGAGCTCCAATGTAATATCACTTAGATGTTTATAAAAAACATCATTTCCTGCAAAATGATCATGGGATCAATAGTCTAAAAAGAGCGATCAATAAGTAAATTTCAATTGGATTATATATAATAATAATTAAAACATTTTAAAGTACCTGAGACCTCTATCTTTATGGGAATGAAATCCTCGGTCACCACAAGTGTGACCGGCAATGTTCCCATACTAGTAATATGGGAAGATCCAGGAAATGTTGCTAAAACATCACCAATACTAGTGGCCTCTACATCCCAGGTACATGTCCTGACGCATCTTCTGGCATGTGTTCCTGCTAGAGGGTGCATTAAAATATGCCTGCATGATATGTGTTGCCGATATTTCAGACGACAATATAGGCACAGATGATGGGGTCAGATGATGTGATGTATACACAGGAAGATTAGGATGGACACTTGTACCAACCCCTACTCCTCAGGCAGCACTTGCAGTACCCTGATCATGGCCAGGAGCATCATGAGGAGGCAAATAACCCTGTAAAAACAACACATATTTTAGTTCATGACATAAAAGAGTACAAAATATAAAACCATGAATGAACTTATGTTATAATTAAAGACCTCATGACAGCTTACTTTCAAGTTTTTTGATCTCTCAGTCAATATTTTAACCCTCTCTTATCAAATTTGTTTGAGGCACTATGAATATCAACTTAACGATTTATTCATTGCATTTTTTTGGGATCTTCCTTATCATATCGAGAGGGTTTGTTGAATAAGCGATGTCATCATCACAAAATATTTACTGCACCTCACTATGGATGCTCTTGTCTACTACTGGTGCCTTTCCCCAATCAGTCGAGTGCAACAAGAATATTAAAAACATTATCAAAATTAACCCAATAAACTTATGAAAAAAACATAATAATAAAACATTTTGCTCGTATCTAATTTGTACAATTACAATGAGGTAAACCTGTCAGGTAGAAGCACCTTAAGATACATTGCAATCTGTGCTCTAGGCCAGAGCCTTCTCCATATGATCAATGTCCCGCTGTGACAAAAATTAAATATAAAAAAACATTACCAAAATGAAACCAACAGACTTACGAAAAAAACATAAGAATAAAATGGCATATTGGAGTCATGAATTGGAGGTTGGGTAAAATGGTACATAGTACATACCACCCCCATAGTAACTGTGTTTGTAACTAAGTGATTCAAATTATAATCGATTAGAAACTCTTCCCCTATAGTTATTGATTTTATTGCACATATGAATACATGGTTTCCCTCGCGCGCCTCAAATATGCAATTGGGTTGCTTATTTGTTGACCCAAATTGTGTACTATTTAGAATCCCTACAATATTCCTTGATTATTTTGGCCTTCCATCAATGTACATAGCCACTCCTTTATTTTGATCCTTATTTTTTAGTTGTATATAATTTGCTAACAATGCATACCTATGCATACTTCGTGTATATCGAACCAGTTGCATCCAATCTTTGTAACTGTAACAAGGTCTGACATACTCCATCAATTCAGTAACTTTTTCATAGCAGACCTTTATGTCGTCCATGTAAAATAGGCCCAAACCATGTAACGACGATGGTGCTGTGCAATATATTCTCTCATTGACACAAAAATCAGTGTTTATTGGAGGAAGTTCCTTGGGTACCCATTGTTTCCATAGATGTTTGTACCTCAAGGGCACCTCAACATTTCCTATGCTCTCATCATCATAAGAACATGACCCCCCTTCAGCAAGAAAAAATTCCATGCGTTTACGGAATTTTATTCTAATCTTTTGACCTCTAGTTGATCTTCATCTTTTAGACATACTACATGTCTCGCTTTCCTCTTCTCTTCCTGAATTTCCCTCACTCGAGGAAGATAGATATGACAAATACCTATTTGGTGGTACTTGCACTCATAAGGATGTTGGATGAAGTTCTTTCATGGTGATGTGATCCCAAGGTGACATTATGATTAATCTATCATTTCATCGCTAGAATTTCACAGGTTATAATGTAATCAAGTCTTGATAGATTGCAAGTTATTGTTACTACTATCCAAATGTGTCCATCACAAATCAAATCTACTTAACATTTTAACTCCCAAACTTTGTAACAAGTGTTAAATGTGACTATGGTCCACCAGTTACACAACCAAGGCCTCAAATGTATTCTCTAATTGTAATCAAAGGACTTTTGCTCTTCATTCAAGTAAATAAACTTGAAGGGAAACACCACAAGTGGTTTATTGGACACCTACATGACTAAAAATAGTAGCAAATTTACATTTAATTTCCATATTTCTAAGGGTTAGCAGGGAGGAGTGTGTACTAGGCTTGGTTAAGTCATCATAAGTTTATGCTTGGCAATAATTTTTTTTAAGTCATCTTAAATCTTCCTATGTCTAATTGCTAGGAGACTTTTGGTATGTTTTAAGGTAGGATGATTGATGAAAGAGCCCAAAGAGCCTTTCTCCATGGTATCTAGGTACACATAGCAATGGTCTTCTCTTATACGGTTGGACATGATTTAAAGAACTTAGCTAGGAATTATTCATTTAACCTAAGGTTTTCTCATAATGCCATCATTGGAAAAGTATGACCAAATTCTTCTATTATGAAGAATTGGTCCATGTGCCTCTAGTAATTACTATAAATGTTTGTAAGGATAAAATGACTAATTGCATCAAGTAGGAGAGAATCAACTTCGAGTTCTTCAATGATTATACTCCTCTATTCATAATTTTTAAGGGTTGTGTGTGGGGGAAGTTATCACTACCAAGAAGGGAGGAGACCTTTCCTTGTATTCTTTTATAATTTTCATTATTCTTATTTATTTTACACTTACATTTACAAATACACATACATATGCATTTACTGTTTTCATTTATTTCTCATGCAGTTTAATAGTTTGATCAATTTCATATTATATGTGTTGAAGATTTTAGAATTTCAATTACATTAATTTATGGATATGTTGTATCTATAACACTACAAAACCATATGCTCTTTACATTTACACTTGCATTTAGAAATACATATTTATATACATAGATATAGATTTCTTTAATGATATGTTGCATTTATTGTTCTGAGGCATCCGATTAATTGCATTTACATTTACATTTAAAATACATATACATACATACATACATGCATACATACATACATACATACATACATATATATATATATATATTGTTATTATTATTAATCTATGTATATCATTATATTAGGTGTTTAGAAACAACCCATTAGGTCTACACATGGATAAAAATTCATAAAATTAGATCTCCCATACATGTTTTGTTGAAACCTAGGCTTGAACCTCTCATTTCACATGCTTTTCTTCACAAACTATTGAGGACAATAGCTATACCTTCTTTATTTCTCATCCTACGCCCTATTCATGTATCCTACAATTACAACAGTATCCATGGGGCCTCTTATACAAGCTACAGTAATCACAAAAAGTGTAAGAGCCCCTTTATATCATGTTTCGACTACAAAACCCTCAAAACCAAGGTAACTCAAATTATGATTTGTTGGTGACCTGTATGGACAAAATCATTAGCACCAGCTCATTCTTGGAGTCTTTTGAAAGTTAAGCGAATCAGGTGGAAGTTAAGTACAAAACTTATAGTGTCAAGGTGAATGAGGTGATCAATTTTGATTGGCCAACTAATGAAGAGTACCAAAGATGGGTAAATGTATATTTAACTGAGGAAGAGTGAAAAGGAGTAGGCTGCTAACAGTTGACAAATCAGCTGTTAAAGTTACAACAGATTCCAGATTTGTTTTTTGGTGACAGTCTAGGTATGAAATTATTGAAGTTTTTTGTTGCTGCATCAACCATTCTCAACAGGCATGATGAACAAGAAGATTCTCTAGGGAAATTGTTGTTGTAACAAATTTTTAGAATATCACAAGGCGATTCAATTGGCTTGTGACATGTGTGCTTTCTGCCCTGATGCTTGTTTGGTCCTTTTTTTCTATAAGAAGGATTTCAAAGCCAGAAGTACAGGTTAGCAAGTTAGATAATTTTGGTCAAGTCTAGATGAAGTTGCAGAGAAAATTGTAAAGTCTGATGGTTTTAGGGAAAATGCAATTTAGGTTTTGAGTCATTTTGTAGTAGGTTTTCAATTCATGGGGATTTGATATTTTATGATAGTACTGGCATTTTAATTGATATGATTAATTCGAACTCATGTCTCTCCATTGTACAAGCATATCTAATTTTTTAATAAAATGATCAAGGGTTGTTTCGTTCATCTCACTATTGTGGTGTGTATGATTCTTGTTTTAGGTTTAATTCAAGGAATTAATTAAAATGCTTGAATGGGATTGTAGGTGGATATGTTTTGTATTAGGATTTGATAAGTAGTATTGGGTTAGAATAAATAATGTTGAGATTGTAAAGCAATGTTATCAAGGATCTTATATGTTATGTGTTAAATCTGTCATAAACCCTTCGATGCTTATAAATTTGACTCCTCCAATGGATATATTGCACTAATCTAGGTTGTACTTATTCGTATGGTTCAGTATTTGTTTTCCTTTACCTAGAGCTTGCTACAAATTGCAAATCAATGACTATCTTATATTGTGAAATGTTGTTGTAGTTATCTCATGCTCCAAATAGTTGATATTATTAATAAACAACCAATTTTATTCGATATTATCCTACTATGCTGAGCTATTAAATGAGATTATCTGTTGTTTGTACTTTTTTTTATGATGATGGTACAGAGGTTGTAAATGTATTAAGGGATCACCCTCCCCAGTCTTGCACAGCCCAAAGTGTAGGATTTCTTTCAAATCCTCATCAATTGGTCCAGGTCCTTTGAGCTGCCATTTATTAGAATTGGAAATTCCATAGGTAGATTAGAAGATCAACCTACTTACCATAAAAATAACCAACACCTTGCATATGTTTGTGGTGGAGGTATTAAAGAAGAATTGTATGCCTCTATTTCCATTCATTAGATCTACCTTAGCCTAGCATATATGGGCTAAGTCTACAGACTCATCGCGATGAAGGCTATGTGTGATGAAATCTAGACCTCAACCAAGATGTGGGTAGATTATGGGAGTTTTTCCAAGACCTAAGGCTGGTGGATAAAAATGTGAAAGACTAAGCTATTTTTTTTTGTCTTATCTTATACCATTTTATGAGAATGGAGGTGCCAATGTATAAGATCTTTGGAAACTAGGCATGAAAATTGAAGGTTAAAGAGAATGGGGGTGCCAAACTTATAGTACTCATTGCCCTTTGGTCGTCAATTTTCCCTGAGTGCCATCAACCTCGTCCTCGGCGCTGGTATTGACCTTGTTTTCACTCCTCCAAACTGTTCCTTAGCGCTGATATTGACCTTGTTTTCACTCCTCCAAACTCTTCATTGGCGCTAGTATTGACATTGTTTTAACTCCAAACTCTTCGTTGACACTGGTATTGACCTTGTTTTCACTCCTCCAAACTCTTCCTCGACACTAATATTGACCTTGTTCTGAATACTCCAAACTCTTTCTCGACGCTGGCATTGACCTTGTTTTCACTACTCCAAAATCTTCCTCGGCACTGGTATTGACCTTTCACTTCTCCAATTTGACGAGCTACAACCTGGTTTCATTAGGTTTTACATTATGTTAATTAAGTTTAAAAATTTGGCACCATTTAGCTAGGTTTTAATATTCTACAATATAGATAAGTATATATTAGCTATATTTTACATTTAATAAATAATATAATTATTCAACTTATTATAATTATATATTATATTCTTTAACAAAATTATTAAATATATATAAAATTATTATAATTAATAATTAATAATAAGTATATTTTTATATAATACAAAATATAATTAATATAATATATATTTAATATAATAGTAATATATATTAATATGAGAGAGAGAAACTAAATTTTGATTGGTTGTTTCATGTCAACAATCCAAAAATGGCATGTGTCCTTGTGGAGTTATGCTCAAGGTAACATGCCATTTGATTAAAGATATGATAATTCTCCTTTAAGACCTCTTCAATGTACCCATTGCACACTTAAGGAGACAAAGATAAATATAGTGAAGAAAATATATAGAGAGAGGGAGATAATGAAAAACATACAAATAGAAAGGGACACAAAGATATAGAGAGGGGTAGAGAGGTAAAGAGATAAGGATGAATAGATAGAGATATAGGGAGGGTGATTGATATATCTCTCCCTGTCGCTCTCTATATCTCTATATCTCCCACTATCTATGCCACTCCCTCTTCCCCCCTCTATCTATTGAGCTATCTCTCCCTCTCCCCCCTTTCTCTCTCATTCACTCCATCTCTCCCTCCATCTCTCCTACTCTATATCTCTATCTCTATTTCTCTTTTTATCTCCCTCTCACTCCTCTCTCTATCTCTTTCTATCTATATCTCTTTCTCTCCCTCCCCCTCTCTATCTCCCCCTCTCTATCTCTCACCATATCTCCCTCTCTATCCCCCTATCCATCGACTCTATCTCCACCTCTCTTCCTTTCTCTTCCCATATATATCCATCTCTCTTTCTCTTCTCGTGTAGTTGCTCATAGTAGGGCAAGCTACTAAATTGTCTAGGATAACTTTTCAGTCCCTATGGAAGCCGACCATTAATGCCTTGGCGACCTTCATGAAGCATATAAGTTAAAAAAATTAACAACGACAATCATTGTCAATTACAACATGAGTAAGCACAACACAATATAAAAATATAAATTCAAAACATATCATATATGATAGATAAACAATTTGATCCAATGTATAACCTTGACGATTAATTCTATTATATTCAAACTTCCATAGGCAAGGCGTCATTCTTTGTGGTTTTGATGTAGTCTCATCTTTCCCATTGAAAATATGTTTTTCAGTAGTTCGATACTTATGATTTCTATGGAGGAAGTGCCTATACTCATCCAACACCTGCTTTCCTAAACTTGTTGAACGACGAGATTTCATCTTGGGACCACAAATTGGACATGCAAATTTTCCCTTTGTTTGAAGACCTGCAAGATCATTTATAATTGGATTAAACATGTCAATTTTTATAATTATATATAATTAGTAGATTATTTTAAAAACATGCATGATATCTACTTCATCAAATTAAATATTATTAAAATATAGTCGAACGTTATAACATACCACAAAAATGTGTTAGCCCTGGGGCATCATGAATTGTCCATACAAGCATTGCATGGAATTGAAATTGTCTTTATCTTATTGGTCTAGAGATGTCATACATAGTGATGCCATTCCATAACTTTAGTAACTCATTGATAAGAGGCTTGATATATACATTCATATCTTTAACTTGGTACTTACCTATTTGAATGAACATAAACATTACATAATTATTATAACCATTTTACTCCAATATATATAAATTAATGTACATGACTATTGAATGAAAAAAATATAAGTCATTATGCAACAAATAAGACAAATGAGATGCTACTACGTTAAAGAAAATTGATAGCAAACAAGTACCTGGAGACAATCATTGACAACATTATGTGCTCCCTCTTTATTGACATCCATGGAGGAATGTTATTGTTGATAACAAAATCACGCCACACCGAGTAAATAGATCTCAGCTCTCCAAATGGATTGACACCGTTAGCTCCCAATGAAAGCCTGAGATTACGAGGTTCTTCTTTAAAGTGTGGCCATTTTTCTTCCATGTCCCTAATGTAGAACAATGTAGCAAGAATTTGAAGAATGTCATCTCATACAATACATGTGCATGGTAATCCATAGAATTACGCTAAGCTTTAACACCTAAATAATCATTGCATACATGGAATAATGGGAATATAGCGAAGAACCTTGTGAGGAACCTTTTTTTCTTAGTTGATCTATTTGATATCTAGTAATATGACATTCTGGGCATTCTGTTGCAAATTCCAGTTGTCTATGATATATAATATGATCATTAGGACATGCATCTATTGTGATGCTCCATTAGATATCTTTCATAATGAGGATAGAATTTGTTGTGAGGTAAAATATTTGATGGTGGTAACAAAATTCACCCGATCAATCTACAATAAAAAAATAATTTGATGTATATAAAGAGGAGAATATGTATTTTATATTTCATCCTTTATTTACTAGTGATGAACTAACAACAATTAAAATAAGATGAAAAGATGAAAGCATATATGGCAGCATAACATCCATGGATTGATGTCTTTGATAAACCATTCGTAACCTTCAAATTCTTGGCAATATTACAACAGAGAAGGATTGTTTGGGAGCCTTCATAAGGGTCTCATTATGCCTTCAAGTACAAGTAAATCATGAACATCATCAAAGCCATCTTGATCATCATGATCAGCTCTGCCACTAAATGTGTCATGGATCAATGTATTTGTATCATCATCTTCAACTGTGTTTTCTAGCATTATGATCATCTTCTTCCATAGGATCATTAACTTCATCTTCAATATTCACAGCTCCATGTTCGTTTGCTTGCAAAACCACATTCTCTGGGCCGTGATAATCCATATCATCTCCCTAGGGTGCCCCACCTTTATAATAATGATAGACACAAATAAAACCATGATCATGATCAAGTGATTATATATATATAAAATGTTAAAACGATATAAACATTTACAAATTCAATCAATATAAACATATAATGCAAAACTTACCAATGGACGAAAATTATGCCCCCTTTAACATCATGTTTCCTACAATGTTTTCTGTTGTGATTAAAATTTGTCTAGATCTTTAAGCCCTTGCAATTATTGCAAGGACAATAACATTCCCATCACCCTTTCTTTTCAATCTAGCCCACAATCTATCAAGTGTCTCTTTATTTTGTTCTAGAGTAATATTATTTGACATGATTTTTATTTACCGAGCTTGACTATTTAGATCTTCAAAAATTATCAACTCACACTCAATAATTTTTATTCATAGACAGGTAACAAAATCTAATTCTAATATTTTACACCAAAAATTTGGCATGCAATGACCCCTACAAAAGAGAAGATAGTCTGAAGTTAATGACCCCAAAAAACACTTTAAAATGCTAATTCAAAAACTTATTAAATTCTGATTTTACTATGATTTCCAACTGTTAAGACTCCTAAAATCATAATATTGAACTTGATCACAAACTTCTTACAATGATGGAAGTAGGGAGCTAGTAAGAGCAAGTGATACATTCCTAAGGAGCAACTAGTCAGAATCATCATTGCTAATGTCAATATGGATTTATCATTTTAGTTAAAGATGCAATGTGTCACTTCTTATGACAAGCTTATCCCTAGGGCCCTCAACATTGAGAGAGCCCTAATCGCACAAGGAAGACACACTAGTAGAATTTGGCAAATAAATGACTAGGTAACTACAAATTTTAGTCACAACAACTAAAAATGACTAAATTCTACTCATTTTTTGCAACTCACCTATAAATGAGTAAATAAATTACTAGTTTGGCCATTGATTAAAAATTATTTAGTCACACAAATAAAAATGAGTAAATATTTAGTCATTTATTTAGTCACAATCCATTTGAATAAAAAATTTAAGGAATCAAGAATATAGCCTACCAAAATACTCTAAAACTTTAATAAACATACACTAAAACTTTTGTCAAAATCTTATTTTCAGGCATAGCCCACCAGAATAGAGTTTTCATTTTAATAAACATACTCTAAAACCTTTTTCAAAACATTATTTTCAAGCATAGACCACCAAAATGGAGAAGTGTTTCCATAAAGAATGAAAATGAACAATGAGGAGATGTGCGTGAAAGGAGGCATAAGATTCATTGTTGCTTATCTCATTCCTGCTCTGCTCAACAAATCTTACATTATTTCATCTACTATTTGTAATCTAGGTATTTACTTGACATATATTTGCATAATCTCAAATTCCTTTAGAGGCTTTTGAAGTATCAATGTATCCTATATAGGGTTTAGAATGATTTATTTTAATTAAAAAAGTAAATAAATGATGTATTTCCCTATAATTAGATAATGTGGAGATCTCCTAAATTTTCCCTAGCACACTATCCTCTTTGGCACTGTATTCATTACTCCAGCTATTAGGGTTTTGCATGTGACATCTTTAATATCTTCATGACCATGGCTTTTAAATAAATCTTTGTCTTTGCTTTAATACTTTTCATGGTAACCCTTGAGTTCCATAATCCACCTTCAATCTCTTCTAAGAACGGTGTCTTAAGCTAGACTACATAGTATGCATATAAAGCAAGTCCTTCATACATGCCATTGTTCCAAACCACCACTCACTACCTTGCTTAAAATGTTGCCTCCATAAGCACAATAGCATGTTTTAAAATCATGGTATTCAGTGATTGACTATTAAGGTCACCACTTTCATCATGAAGATACAATGAGATTTTTGTTTTCAAACTCAAGGCATTATGCAAGATAACATTGTGAATTGTTTGTTTTGTACGATTTGATTTTCTTGCACATTTACTGTTTTGCTAACTTCCTTTAAGACAAGGTATTGCACCCTTAGCTGCAATCTCAAACAGCTCACTCACTATCACTTGAAGATTCCTTTCATGAGCATCCTTCTATAAAATCAAACTATGCCCTATAGACTTCCTACTTACTATAGGGGACTCATTGTTTCATGGTATTGTAGTCTTAAGATCCTTCAACCTTATTGAGACTACTTCACAATCCACAAGGTATTATTCACTATTCTCCCAACTTTGATGAGTGTCAAACATTGCTCAAACATGCAATCCACTACCTCCATTATACATTATTAGCTGGAAAACATTGAACCTATGATTACCACTGTTACTTCATTTGGACAGTCATTCCCTGATTGCATTTTCCTTCTCTAACACTACCAAAAGCATTTTAAAAACCCTTAAGGTCAGCAAAGCGGGGTAAGGAAACTCACTGTTAAAATCTCCACTTTACTATACAAGGTTTGAGCTTTATTATCTTGTCACTGCTCAGCCTCTTTTTGACTGTCACATCTCAAGTGACTGCCATTCTTCTTACTATAGATTGCATTTAAAAATGTCACTAAGCTTCCATTCTTGATGCTTGTTGTGGCTACAATCTTTAGTTTGCAAAATTTTGTTATTACCTACAATGTCTCAATCTTTCTAGTATTGCAACCTCACTAATATGCTATAGTTATTGTTTATGTTTCTACGGAGACCTAGGGTTTGTACCCTAATCATGCTCTTACCAATGCTTGTTGGTATTAAAAACAACAAATCTTAGGTGAGAAAAGTGGTTGTCGACAGGGTATATGATCTTGGATTGTGTCTAAATTATTATTGGGAAGCTTGTGTTTGATCATTAAGGTATGTAAACCTGATCAGGGAAATGTCTCCTATATAGCATGGGTCTTGCTTTAATACTTTCCATAATGGTTATTAGCAGATCATATTATTATAGTTTGTGGTAACCCAAGATTGCATTCAAGTATGTAACAAACTTGGTTTTGTAGTTCATCTCACACTTTTAAGTAACATTCGCAAGGTTTAAGAAATCTTGATCACTCTCTAGAATAGCCCATTAAACATGGGTTGTGCTTGAATGCACTATAATTGATCATAACACAACCACTTTCATATCAACCAGAGTTATAGGCTCTTTATTGCAGTAAGAGGTAATCACTCTTCGATCATGCTATAATTACATCCTAACTTGTTAAACTTGAGACAACCTGAATGCACCCAATGATGATTGACACCTACATTATACAACCTAAATTAACTACATTATATGAGTGCCTTCATTTCTATCACAACATAGCCACATTAAGCTTGGGTCACACATGAATGCATCTTATTATTTTTTATAACTAAATGTGCCATGATAATAGAGGTTATGGATCATAATTAAGGTCCACAAGAATTTGTTCGTTGGTTTGTGATCTTATGAGGTGATTCTACACAACAAAATTTGGACATGAAATTCTCAAACAACCTAAACCTCTAAAATTAAATCTAATG
The DNA here is from genome assembly GCA_007258455.2 of Sequoia sempervirens. Lineage (NCBI taxonomy): Eukaryota > Viridiplantae > Streptophyta > Pinopsida > Cupressales > Cupressaceae > Sequoia > Sequoia sempervirens. The sequence goes on from VDFB02281492.1 coordinate 671,047,206, forward strand.
AAATGTTGCTTTAAAATGATTTTTAAACTACAGGACTAAATCCGACTTCTGTATAAATTCGCAAAAGACCAAAGCATTCCTCAGCACGATCTATCTTTCTTGAATTTTTTTTCTTTTCCCAAGAGAAATCAATCCTTAGTTCTCCTATTCTCTTTTAGAGTAGAGTAAACAACATGCAATAAATTAGCAAACTCCACTTTCTTTATATCATTGCAATTTAATTTTCCACTGTGTTTGATAAAAATTTGTGGCCGATCAGTTAACATTCAATGAACCTTGGGTTCGTCAAGGGTATGACAGATGGGGATAAACTTTAAAAGAATTGAAAATTACACATCAAATTTTAAAAGTACTAGATGATACATCAAGTGTACATATTCCGTCCAGGACATTTTCATACAGTTTTACGTCAATGGAGTTAGTGCCAAGCCCCTTGGATAGAAGACACCATAGTTTTTAAATAAGCCTTACTCATGAGACCTCCTTTACACCTATCAAATGCTAATAAAAATCCTTTTGATTTACCTTTTGGGGGATCAAATGAATTCATTTAAAAATTATTTTTGTATGTGGTCCTTATTATAAGTTTCCCAAAAAGTATAATTTTAAATAAATTTAATTTGATTAGTATATATATATATTTATTTCTTGTGAATGTAGGTTTTCCATTGAAAATCCAAGCTTTCTATTGCAGATGTTGAAAAATAATGATTATCAAAAATTAATTTGAAAAATATGAGTGCTTTAAATGTTAGAGTCCTTGATTCAATGAAAAAGAAACAGAATTTTGATACATACAAAAAAGTTACATGTTATATGATCCCCCTATGTCTAAAATGTAATTCATTTAACTTCGAAACTTAATGAAGGAAAAAATATTCAATAAAACACTATGAAACCAATTGGAAGCACTAGATATCATAGTTACAAATCTAAATTCAAGAAAAATAGAATTTTATCCTTCACGGAAAAAAAATTATGTGTTATACGGTGAGCGTCACTCCTTAAAAATGGTGTTTTGAAAAAATAGTTTTTGAATGAGATGGAAAATGAAGTGCAATATGATTCCAAAAATTTTGAAAAAAAAAAATATTTAGAATCTATAGACGAAATGTCACAAATCACTAGTTTGCATTATCTTCAAATTCCTCATGGTTTAGCCGCTATAGGTGTCTAAAAGTGAAGATTTAGTTAGAAAAAATTAGTACAGTGTCCAGTTTGGCCAAAAATTGAAAACCAGTATTGTGGGATCACCTACCTACAAAGGATCAAGTTGCAAATATCTTTACAACGACATTTTCTAAGGACATATTTGAATATCTCTTGAAAAAAATGAGGGGTTGTTGCCCCTCCTTCTAACTAGATGGATAGATGGTGCATCTGTCTAGGGGGGAATTTAAAGGCATATTTATCCTGAAATTGATGGGGGCTACCTCTTTGGGGGAGTAGGTAGAAAGAGACTAAGAAGGATGATAAGGTTTGTGCAGAAAGGGGGAGCTTATATATTGTAGGGATAGAGGAAGACCACCAACCCTTTTCCCTTGATGTAAAGTGGGGAGAAATTAAATATTAGGTTAGTGTTTCCATTAATGTCAAAAGGGGAGATTGTTGCATGTGTTATCATTGATGTCAAAATAGTGGTATTGTGGAAGGTTGCAAGTGATGCAAATAGAGTAGTGATCAAATATGTCAAAAGGGTAAGATTTTAAAGGATCTATGCAAAGGATCAAACAATAGAGTGATCATCAGAAGAGTTGTGAGTAGGACATGGTGGTGAATGTCATGAGTATGATATACATAATTGTACCATGTATTATTTCCTTCTCATTAATAGGTGAAACTTGATAGGTTGAAGTCTATGCTGATATGAAGAGGTTATTGTTTCTAAATTTTGATGAAGAGATTTTCAATTATTGTCTATGATAGTGTGAATGTTGTATTCTTTGAACCTTAATGTAAAGCATTGATGAAAGAAAGTATGCCAAGTTTCAAACAATCAAAGGCAAATGAAGTTGTATTGAATAGGCTTAGGAGATTCTACTCCACATTCCTCCATAGTTTAAGATATGAGCAAGTGTAGTTTGGAAGTTAGAAAAAGAAAGGTGTCAAGTATGTATGTTCCTTATTTTAGAGCATAGAGGTTATCATAGAAGATTCTAAAGCTAGCCAAATGAAAATGGTAGTATAGTGTGGTTTCAGTTAGTAAGAGTTAGAGGAATGTTATGTATTTCTCCATATTTAAATATGTTATCAAGTGCAGCTCAAAGGATAGTCAAATACATATGAAAGGTATACATGATTCAAGTTTCAAATCGTAAGATATATCTTAGAGGTTCATAGGATTTTGTAGAGTAAGGGAAGATCATGTTGTTATTTAGGAGTGTTGGTGAGAGAATGTAAAAGCCACCACATTTTACCACATTAAAATATTTGGTTTTGTTGTTTGGAGGATAAGTTCATATTTTATGTATGTTTCTTCATGTCATGTTTTACTTGTGTAGAGGAGTACTGCAAGTATGGTTTTCAATGTTTTTAGTGTTTGTTGAGATATTGGGTTCAATGTCTATTTGTTTATGCCAACATGAAGTAGCATGAATTTATGAAAGGGGTATACAAGAATGTTTTTGCATTTCATATAATGTTGTAAAGTGATCAACATAGTGTTATTTGGTCTCTTTGGTACTTCTTTAGGTCTAGAGCTAATGCATGGAAGGTTAAGTGTTTTTTGGATTGATCTAGTATGTTGAGATGATTGCACTAGGTGTTTGGAAGTGTGTGCCAGTTTGGAGATGTGTGCTAAGGTTAAATAGGTCCTAATTATCTCTTATTTTGAACTTTATTTTGATTTATACTTTTTGCATATGTCTTGGTAGCTAAATTTTTATGGCCATTGTATGTTTCATAGTTAACAAATGTATTGTTGCAAGTATGTGTAGTTGTTGTTATCATTGATGTCAACAAGATTTTTTTTCTCATTGGTGTCAACTATATGAGTAGGATATTTTTGCAAGAGTGTGAGCAGTTGGTATTGAGTTGATGTTGTCTCTAATGATGCTTTGATTAGTCGCAATATGTTGTCACTAGTAAGCTACTAGTGTCAACCTCTAGTGTTTCTTTGATAATCTTTTGTCTATGGATATATGGTTGAGTTTCTATGTTGTAGTTGGCTTGGTAGTAATGAGGAAGTTATGAAGATGTTGAGGATGTGTCTCTGGTGCTTGGTTTCTAAGTGCTTTTTAGAAAATTTGAATAAAATGAGGAAATAATGTGTTGCAATGGTGCTCTATGTTTTAGAGTAGTGTTCTGGTTTTGCTCCACAATTCTTCTATGTTGAACATCTTCTTGTGTAGTTTGGATATGTTTATTAGATGTGTTCAAAGGTGTTGCATCCATAATTTGGTGTGTTGGATCATTATGTAGAAGTTGTGTTCAATAGTGTGTGAACTATGCATTGCATAGGTGTCTGGGAGAAATGTTTTTTCTTTGAATTTCTTCAAAGGGTGGTTTTAGGTATTGTCAATTTGGAATGGTGCTGATAGTGTTTGTATCTTTCTTTAGTTTAATTTTTTAAAGGTTTGGTGGTTTGGAAGTTAGTTTCTTGAGTTACAATGTGTGGAAGGATTATCTAAGTGTACTAGGTGTGTGCATTCTTTAGGTGAAAGATGTTGTGAAGGAATTAATTGGATTTTAGGGTGTTTATGAAATATTCTAGATTATGTTCAAGTTATTTTTTTTGTCTATGAGCTTTTTTTTTATCAAAGGAAGTGTGTACTTAATTTTTTAATGGTGTTTACATGGGTTCATCTGACCTTGGGTGTTTAAACTAGTTGTGAAGTTTCTATGATGCTTATAGAAGCATGGTGTGGCATGCATGAGTGGATTTAGGTCTAAGTTAAGGTGTGTTGTGGTCCACCTTCATTACTTTCCATCACAAGAATGCCTTGGTACTGAACTAATTTGATTTTGCATGGTTGAGATGCATAGCTAACCTTGGAGAATGTTTCCAAGGTTGAAGATGGTAAAAATATGTGTTGAGTTTTTTAGGGATGATAAGATAGATGTTTGTGATGTGATTGATACAAATTGCAGAGTTGTAAGTTGTGAATTTGTGAAGTGTAGTGTGAGATTTTATGTGTTAGATTACTGGATAGAGTGAGCAGAAGGTGTCTACAATTTTCAGTAAGGCTATGAAGGTGTTGGTGATGTTGTGGTGGAAATTTTTGTTGCATTGAGATGGATTTCTCATTGTAACACTCTTCTCTATCTTCTTTTCTATTTTGGAAGTGAGCCTTTGGTAGTGAGTCTTTCTTTCTTCTAGGCAGTGAGCACTCCAGGAGTGAGCCCTTTGTAATCAGTGTTGATATTACTTTATATTGTGAGATAATACTCACCATGATTTTTCCCTTCTTAGTTTTTCCACGTAAATCTAGTATTTCATTGTCCATGGTGTTGCTTTGGTTCTATTTTTATTAACTACTTTCATGATAAATCATTCTAATAGATTAAGGGTTAATTGAATTAATGTGGATCTTCATGTCTATAAGGGTTTTGAGGTTTTTAGGTACAACTAATTCACCCCCTCAGTTGTCTTGTTCATTCAACACATATCATTTAAATGAAAATAATGAAACTAAAAGAATTATACAGGATTAACCTTAAATGTAATAAAATGTATAAATTCCCATATATCCTAAATATACATACAATAAACCATGTAGAAATACAACATACATCAAATATTACATAAATTTTTCACACCAAAACTACATTACATGAAAATGGTATGAAAACATATAGGAATTCCAATTCATCACCTCTTGACATATACTAATAATAATTAATATTTTAATTATTCAATATATACATATATATATAATCATTATTTGAGTCGGGTATTAAGAATTAAGCTATAATATTAAGAAGTGCTAGAAAATATCATGTTTTTAAATTATCATTAAATAAATATTATCAATAAAATTATTTATCTTCCAAATATTTCCACCTTCATTACCCATAAGAAAATCCATGGTTTTCCTCTCCCATTTTAAATCAAATTTAGTAGTGTAATAATTCTTTATTTTTCCTTTCATTTCTTTGAAGGAATTATATATGTTTGTCTTGGCCTAAAGATTATCATCAAAGTGTTCCTTCATATTCCTTTATTTTGTAATTTTATAAATTAATATAAAAAATTTAAAAACCCAATATTCATTATATGACAAAATAATTGATATAAATAATACCAATCCATTTGATGATAATTAAAATTAAATATTATAATTTTACAACATTTTATTTTAGCAAGATTTAAAAATGGGCTAATCTTCACAAATGTTCATCTGCTCTTGAAGGATACGAACTCCTATATACCTGCATAGATTACATTAAGAATGTTTCATTAATATTATCCGTTATTACCTAAAAAAATATAAAATACAAATAAGAACATACCTTCCAAGCATCATGGTAGTGGCTTGTGGATTGGTCCCAGGGCTATCCTTGAAAATTGAATTGTCCACGACCCTTAGACTATCAACACCTTTCACGTGAAACATTTTATCAACCACATAATCAACTTCACACCCTCCATGGTAATGCCAAAATGTTGTTAGTGTATCTTTACAATACCTTTCCAAGGCATTATCTTCTATTTTATGTTGTGGCAATTCTAACCCTATGAATCGAAGTATTTTGGAGTTTCCACTACCACTAAATGCAAATTCTTGAATAGAAGTTGACATAGTAAGATTTGACAATACCTTCACAGCAAGAATACATTTTTGTACATCAAATGGATGAGAAAAGTAGTTATATCTTACAATTGGGCTATCTTGGGGATTTTTACTCCTAAGTTGAAGCTCACCCCTTGATATGGGAAAAGCCACCTTGCTAAACATACCTCCTATATATGTATGGTCTTCCGTATTTTGTTTTTGAAAAAAGCTAGAAGCCTCTATGTAAACTTGGGAATTGTCTATTATTCCCACTACTTGTGCTTGTTCAAATTCAAGTGGTTCGGGGGATTCTAAAATGATTGTTGTACGTGGTGGATCTTGAATCCTTTTCCCTACTGAGTTTAGATCTAATAATACAGTAATGTTCAATTCATTAAGATGCTCTAAGGGGCCAATTCCACTTAATAAGAGAAGTTGAGGGCTACCTATACTTCCTGCTGACAAAATCACTTCACTCCATTGTGATAATTGATTGGTAGATACTTGATAAGAGAGGTCATCGACACTACTTATCAACTCAACACCATTTGCCTTCAACATTCCTACACCATAGTTTCATAACCAATATTAGAATTCTAAATCACAAAAATATATATTTATTTAGTTTTTAAAAAGGGTAAAGATAAATAAGAAAATTATATTATCAAAATCAGAAAAAATAAAAACTTTAAAACTAGATTGGAAAGACTATATGGAAAGACAATTAGTATTCTAATTAATAAGTCTTTAACAAAATAAAATAAGTGTTATATACCTAGAAAGAGATAAAATTACCGTAGAAAATATTGATACTATGCATACCTATATTCAATAAAAATTATCATCACAAACAATTTACTTCTTACAAAAAGAATCAAATTGATTTATCTAATAATTTTGTCATGTTATAGAAAATCATTCTAATAAAATAGATGCCAACAAGATAAAGATAAAAAATAGTAAACGCAAAGTATAAATAATTTATTATTGTTAATTATGTCAAGAGGTATTCTATAATTGCAACATGCCATGAAGTATCATGTCATGATCATGTATATAGAAACCATAGCACAATAAACACATATTATATTAAAAAAAAACAAACAATAAAATTGAACTTTAAAATATAAGATATAAGTATATAATTACATCAAGAGGTATTCTATAATGATACATCAAAGAGTGTCATGTCATGATCATGCACATAGAAAACTACTAATTTAAATTTGATGATTATTTATAGTCAAATAATTAATATTTAATCATGAACACAATATTAATGATACTGTTTAATAATAAATATAATATTAGTGATGTTTTATTAAATAAGAAAAGAAAAAGTAAAAACTAATAATACTAAATAAATAAAATAAAAGACAAGTACATGAAAAAGAACAAATTAATGGTCAACCAAAACATATTTTTTATGAAAAGAAAATAGCATCTATGTGCTAATGAGTACATATTTTTAATACCTTGAATTCATTTTTTACGATCCTAAAAGATAAATTTATTCCTAAAATAAATTGATTTTAAATTAAAAACTTAGCATTCCACCGAATACTATTTTTTACACAAAAATAAATAATTTTTTAAAATATATATCTTAAACCATTAAACTGACTAATATTTAGGGAAAGGGGATCTCAAACCTATACGGAAACAAGAAAAACATAAAAGTGAAAGTACAAGTGTACCTGATGAAGAATCGAAGAGGATTCTGGTGGCTGTAGCATTCAGAAGAACCACAATGTTATCTGGATTTGCATATTGCAGAAGATCTGCAGCTGTGTGTCTTCTTCCATTGTTGTCAATGGTTGAAGCACTAATCTTGGTGCCTTCCAAGTGATCCAGAGTATACCCATTAGAAGGAAACACTCCAGCTTCCAAAAGTGCATCCTTGAAAGCAGAATTCCAACGAAAAAGCTTGTCTGGTTTGAAGGCAACCAACTTCTCAACCCATTCATACGACTCATTTACAATTTTCTCATCCCATTCCATCTCGTGATTGAATTCTGGGTTCGCCCTGCTGTAGAAACCAGCATTAATGGCTGTTCCACCGCCCAGAACTCTTCCCCTTACCAACTGCACTCCATCTTCTGAGACAAATCCCTCAATGACGTAAGGGAACTCACTGGGATCCCCAAAAACCTTGAAAACGCCTTTGATGTCTTCAGTGTAAGGATTTCCATATGGGGAATCTCCCCTTCCCAATAACAAAAAAGAATAGTGCTGTGACAGTGTTGCTGCCAGAGGACATTCTGCTGCGCCTCCTCCAACCACAATGTAATCATATGTTCTTGAACCTGCCTTTTCAGCATCTACTGTCATAAACGTAAACGGGTATTCTGCAAACGTCAAGAAAATAACGTCTCCGATTAATGTAATAAACCAAACATAAACCATTGAAATTTTTGTATGCTTCCCTCTCATAAAACACAGAGATTTGAAACGAAAAACTGAAATAATGTACTCATCCAATTTCTGCGCTGCCACCGCCGAATAGTAGAGCTGCTGATGATTTGTGAAAAATAGCACGCATGAAATGAGAAAGAAGAGAATCTCCATACTCACTAGTCGATCTGATCGCTCGTATTGACTTGAAATTGAAATCAATCCAATTCCGCTTAAATAGCTTCACTTCTGCTAATTGTAATTTCAAGACGATCAACAACTCTGGATATTTTAATTGGGTACTAACCCAACAATTTCAACCTAACACACGCCGAATTCTGAGCACGTTGTCTTTTAAAGTCATGGCAGTTCTGCATTTCTGCGCTGCCACCCCTGAACAGAAGAGCTGGATGATTCGTGAAAAATAGCAGGTATTAAATGACAAAGAAGAGAATCCCCATACTCACTAGTCGATCTGATCGTTCGTATAGACTTGACATTGAATTCAATCTAATTCCTGTTAAATAGCTTCACTTTGCTAAATTGCTAATCGTAATTTCAAGATGATCAACAACTCTGGATACTTTAATTGGCTACCAACCAAATAATGTCAACGTAACATGCGCTGAACTCTGAGCATGTTGTCTTTAAAATTGATGGCAGTTCTGCCATTGCTCAACTTTATAGTAATGTCAATCACTAGTGAGAAAATAGTGGTTACACTTTATAATTTTAAAAAGAAAGACATATTTATTATTTTAGAACATATGATACGTGTAATCAGCAAAACCAAAACTACAAAGGGAAGTCAATTAAGTGCCTTCTTAAGAATGAATTCATTTAATTAAGGTGGCTTTTTTGGAAACATAAAATTAGCAATGGCATCTTGTTGTGCAATGGGTATGCCGAAGAGGTGTGGAAGGTTATTTAGGACAAAAGTTATTCTATTCTTAAATACATTAGTGCATTATATGAGGTTAATTGGTAGGTCATTTAGCAAATGATGTAATAAAGGTCTTAATAGAGAAGTGATAGCTTGAAATCAACTATGTATACTATTTGAGGTAGACAAAGGTAAAATTGTCATTGAATGGTTGGTATGAGTCTGCCGACTTCTAAGACTCTTTCGTCCATTGATATATTTTCCCTGATTTTTATCTGCAAAAGTCTGCTGCATACAATTTATTGTCGTCATTTATTGCAAAGTGTGTGGTTAAAGTACTTGTTTTACTGTACCTTTTTACAGGTATGTAATTTTTTTTTTTTTACTAGCCCCAAATTAAAGCAAATTGATATATATATTTTATTCAACTAAATTGCTTAAATCAAATAATATAATTTGGATTCTAATTAATCAATTTAAAATGAAAACTATAAAATTATGCGTTACATGTAGATTTGATTTTTTTAATTTATATTTAAACTTTCAAAATTCTTTGTAAATTTACCTAAATCAAATTACATCGTTTGTATTTTAATTAATCAATTTATAACCTTTAGTAATGATAATTATGTTTAGCTTATATTTGTTGAAACCCTTTTTAAACTATTTATTTATAGCAATTTTGTTTTCCCTAATTGAAATTATAATATATTTATTTATTCTTAATTAAAATTTTATTTGCCAAAAAAAATATTTTCAAATAATACATTTACCATTATTTAAATTTTTATTTTAAAAAAATTAGTCAAAAATAACTATCTACTCCCTACCACCTTTATACTTGTATCTCCAAATATTAATGCTCTTTCTGCCATCGTCGCATGCCTTTTCCATGGAGAGATTTTCATTTACTCTCCTATAAAATATCATTTTACTTCTATTTTTTTGTTCTTGTTTCCAATTTGCATTTAGTTTTCCAAACACCTCTTTCTAGTTTGCATTGTTCACAAAATACCTATTGGAAGCTTTGGTTTGGAGGCGCTTCAACAACTTCTTATCCTCACTTTTTAGACTTTGAAAGAAGGTATTTTACTTACCTCTAACTGTTTATATTATTATTGAACATAGTATAGAATCATAGTTGGTGGTTGAAATTATTATGCTTTAAATTTCTTCTTTGTTGTTAAGTTTTTATTCTCCTTATTGTTGTTTAATTCTTTCCTTTGGTTTTTGCATTTATCTATAACTGTTACAATATCTCCATTTACTGTATTTTTACTTTTACCCAAATCAATAATTATATATGCACTTCAATAGAAGAAATAAACTAAGAGAACTTATATATTTTTACTCTTACCTAGATAAAAAATAAATCATTCCTTAATTTTACCATATCATAAATGAAATTTTGATATTTCAAACATTCACTTTGAAAGCTCCAGGGTTTGCAAATTTAAAAGCAAGTATGAAGAAAACCATATAACTTAGGGTTTGTGAAGAAATTATCCTTGTTTATGCTTTACCCAATTTCTTTGACTTCAACACAACACTCTTTATTTTCATGGTGGTCTATGTTCTTTTCTCGTACAAAAATTTCTCTCTATCTCAAAAAACACTCTTTGATAATTCCATGTAAGTGTATTTTTTATTATTAAAATATAATATAATTTTATATAATAAACTTATAAATCAAATTATATATATAAATCAAATAATAATGTATTTACTCTATTGTGAGTGATCGCCAGCTAGTCTACTTAAATTTGTTGTACAAGTAAATATCTTATGAATGGAATTTAGCGTAGGTAGTATAGCATGAGGTTGTAAAGGTGAAATTGTAAATAGGTTTGGCTAAGAAAAAAAAGTGCTTAAAAGTGTAAGCAACATTCAAGGAAAGTGAAGAGTACAAAATTGGGAACAATGAGCAATGATGATGGGGAACAATGGACATGTGATGGAGGTTAGAGAAGAGGATATTATAGAATTCAAATATCAGGTTTGATTTGTTTTGCATACAATCAAAGACGATGTGACAACCAAAAATAAAATACCATGACATTCCATTAGGATGCATTGGACTATGCCTTTTGTTGTCATAGAAAGTCATCAAATTAATGGAGGAATCCTATCAGCCGCAAGCCTACCTTGTAATCAATTTGGTGACTATCAGATAGATTATATATGTAGTGGGTATAAACCAAAAATCCATCAAATTCAAAATGAAGAATTAATCTATCACAAAAGTTTTGCTAAGAAACGGTAAGCAACAATAAATTTGAACAATGATTTTATTTAGAAAGGTGCATAGAAGGGTACCAACTTCACATTGTTAACAAACTAAATCATTATTTTTGTATTTAATTTTTTAGTACCTCTTTGACTGAATTTGTGGGATGCGATGAAAGAAAGGGGATAAATTATGAGCTGAACCTGTCCACTGGGGAAGGCAACTCAAATGAGTTTCTACATTGGGGTATATCCCTAAAGAAAAGCACTCTTGGAGTGCTAGTCGGGAATACCCTTCCCCTCCAATAACGTGGCTCTTAACTCACAAACCAACTTCCCATTAGAACGTAATCAAAAGGATAAAAGAAAAGTATACCTTTAACTCACGGATCAGCTTCCCATTAGAACCATCCCAAACTTTGATCATGCAATCCTATGAACTACGCCACTCAAAATCATGCTATTATCAAGGAAAAACAATAGCATCCACCAGCATGGCTTAAATTTATATTCAAAAGAAAATTCTGCTATAGTCTCATGGGTGGGCTTTGGGTGGAGTTTAGCTAGACCTATACCTTCTTGCCTACCTTTAGATATTAGATATTCACCGGCCCCCTACTGGGGCTAATATTCTTCTCACCCACCTTACCTTTCTCAGCCTGGTGTACGATACCAATGAAAGAAGGAAAATATTATTACGAGTAGGCAGAAGGGGCAATCAATGGACTGACAAGCACTACAGAACTCACTCCTATTGTGAGAGCCATAAGAATCCAACCACTTGATATTCATACCACACACAGAATAGAATTATAATTGAAAAATGATTCATAATCATGTGTGTTATGATACTTGTATTTGCTTTGCTTTCCCCATAGAATTATTCATTATGTTTTGAGTAACCCAAAAAAACTAGACACTTGGAGAAAGAAGACCATATTATCAACAACTATCATTTTACATTTACAATTGTCAAAAATGTAAATGTAACTACTATTGGTTAATGAATGTCGTGTTCATTAATACACCATCCAGACAAAGCAGGTAGATGAAATTTATGACTGAAGAATTTAAAGGTTAAAAAACTTAATGGTGTTAATGGTTCCGCAAAACCCTAATGGTTTTGATAGATTTGAATTCCTCATTTAAATTAATTAATTCTTTTTTTTTCTTCACACATCTTTTAATGTCTTTTGATTTATATATATATAAAATCTTTTAGAAACTAAATTAGGTTGATGACATACATATATTTATATAGTTATATTTATATTTATATTTTAAAAAAAATTAACATTTTTTAAGGGTTTACTTTTAGATAAATAAAGAAAAGTTAATATATAGTAATGTTATTATTATTTATAAACACAACTTTTTATTAAAGTGTTATAATTTTGTTTTTTTTAAATTTACAATAATGTTTAAATTTTATTGTAAGATTTATGACTTATAATTTTTTACTTATACTTTTTATTTACTCATTTCTCTCTTAGGAAATGGCTGAAAATCCAAATAATAATGTCATCATTCAAATCTCTAGTGAGGACACAAGCAAAAGCATGGATACCCCCTTCATTCCAATGGATTCTACAAACATGCTAGTAGAGTCATGCTCGTCTGTCAATAAATCAGAATGCCTTAGAATTGATGTTCAAAATCTTGCTTCAACCATTTTAGATAGTTGTCATGCAATTGTAAGCAAGTTCAAACTTGTGTACCACACAACACCTCCTATTGAAGCAATGGATATCAAAAAACTTCAACAAAAATTGTCAACATATCAAAAGAGTTGCATTAAACTTGAGGGCCTTTGCACTTTCCTTAGGGAGGTTTAGTATGATCACCACTACCAAGATGATGCAACTTCCTCTATCATTCACACGTATGAAATGTAATTGCAAAAAATGTGATCAACAAGTTTATCACTCTACTATGTGACCAATATGTTACTATTTACCTACTATGTAGCCTCACATAGACAAAGATGTTACAATTTTGTTACTTTGTAATATCACATACTCAAGGATGTTACTATTTTGTACTTATGTAACCTATAGCCTCACATAGAAAAAGATGTTATAGTTTTGTTACTTTGTAACATCACATACTCAAGGATGTTACTATTTTGTACTTATGTAACCTATATATACATAACTTTGTATATTTTGACTAAAATAAATAAAGAAACCTTTTTAGATTACTATTTTGTTACTTTATCTAAGTACATTTAAACTAGAATATAAATTTCACTCTAATTAACTTGCACATTTAAAATTATTTAAAATACATTTACATTGTGATATCAAATTCATCATGTTTAATTTGAAACATTACAAATTACATTATTAAATTTAATTACATTAATATGGAGGGCATTTGTTCGATAACTCAAAAGAAATATTTTTCGTTATATATCATATGGTCTAATATATATATATTCAAATAATATTTTTACTATTCAAATATCATTACAAAAACTTAAAAACAAACTAATCTTTCAAGATAATAAAATGGGCACTATATATATATATATATATACACACACATTCAACATCCTACAAAAACACATTCTTATATTAAGGACAAATGGAATTTTAAATTTATTTTTATATAAACATGTTATTTAGATATTTCTTTACACACATACCACTACATTAAATTAGAAAGAGAACATCTTTATTCTTTTATATTTTATGCTTAATATATTTGTGTTCCATCAATTCTTCATTTTTGTGCATATTTATATGTTGTAGAGATAATTTTCCATATTTTAACTTTTGCATATGTATATTTTTTTAAAAAAATCTTTATATTTATGTCTTATATAGTTAAAAAACACTTTATAAAATCTCCTAAAAAAAACAAACCCTCTTTCACTCAAAATAATTTCTTCTAGACACAATTTTCCTTTTACAATTTAGAATCCAATTTCATTTACTCAAACTTAACTTGAGGAGGCCAAGCCTATATTTTTTACAAAACCTAATTGGCATATTTGAACTTGCTCATAGGAAAATTTCTTACAGTACACTCTAAGAACATTAGGGAAACATTAACTGCAAATGTTATTGTTGAAATTCTTCTAGGAATATCTATTGTAGACCCTATTTTATAGGTTACATCTATAGACTCCATTGAACAAGCTTTTTCTACACTTTTCAAATATGAAGTTAAGCTTTTTGATGGTTTGCACACACATCATGCTTTGCTTCCTGATGAATTCAATGATCTTGTCTTAGAGGAGGCTTTAGTGAAAGGTTTTATTGTTCTACTAAAACAATACACTTCCAAGATGTTCCATACATTCATGTATGTCCACACTTTCCCAAGAACTATTTTACTCCTCTCGTTTATTCAATTTGCATGATCTTTCTAAATCATTCCTTGTATTATTTTGCAAGTCTATTATAGTTGAAAATTTGGAATTAATTTCAAATATTGCACCAATTGTTGGAACTCCAACTCCTCTACTCCAATCTAAAAGTTCCCTACCATCAAGTAGCTCTCAATCCCCATTGGGGTTGTCTCAATCTAAACAAGATTCATTGCAAGAAGATGGACACCCTCAAAGTTAACACAATATATCCCCCTTCACACCCATTCCCATTAAAGTGATAACCCCATACCATAAGTATTTGTCCATTGAGGGTCAAGCCTTGAAAAAGTATCCAATGCACAAAATCAAAAACAATGGTCGTGATGGCAAAGTTTTTGGATTTGATTTTGTAGACAAAGTAGGCTCTGAAATTCATAGTCCATGCTTCAACAAACTCGTTGATGAGTTATGGTAGTCTTTATGTGATCTCTAATGGTCACATTGAAGTGGAAAACACTAAGTATAATAGCTCCACACATCCCTTTGAGATTATTCTCCATAGCTCATCAACAATAACTCCATTGACATCCTTAGACTCCACCATACCCACACATACCTACCATCTAAAGAGCATTGATTCATTGGCCTCATTACCTATTAATTCCCTTGATGTAACTATCATAGTTTTGTCTGTAACCCATGCTATATCAACCATTTGTAAAAGAGATGGTACAAAAATAGTCAAGTGTACTACTACAATCCTTGACATGTCAAGTAGTACCATTGATGTTACATTTTGGGGTCAGCATTATCATATTGATGGGAAACAAACCTCTAAAATCCCCACAAAGCCAAACCCTAATGTTCTTTTGATTAAATCTAGGCTTATAACATCTTGGTGTGGGAAAAGTATTGACACTATTTTTCCAACAATAATTTTAAAAGACACAAATTTATTAAAGACCTCAAAATTATAGACATGGTATGTTGATATAGGGATTGCCCAACCTTTTAGTTCCTTGTCAAAAAACCTCCTTTATCCCAAAAAAATTGCAAAACCAATTGATATCTCATCTTTTGAAAATGCAAACTTTAGTGATTATAAAAAATTTTGCATAAAGGCCTCTAGCTCAAAATTGCACCTAGACAACTTCTACTACCTTTCTTGCCCATTGTTAGTAGACAACAAAAAATGTAAGAATTTTTTTTTTGCAAACCTCCCCTAGTACTTTCCAATGCCCAAAGTATTCTACTGATCTCTTTGTATTTGATTTTAGCTACATGCTAAAAATGGACTTGCAAGATGCAACTGGTGAACTACTTAAAGTTACTACATTTGAAGCATTGACAGTTTCCTTGATGGGTGTTTCTGCAAAAAGAATTCAACTATTACTAGTTGAACTAGATGTTGCAAAACACATTTTAGACAATGTTGTTAGTTGCCGATTTTTCATTGACCTCACCATCACAATGAATCCATTTGATGGTCAAGAAAAATAAAGCATTGTTATTACAACAATTAAGCCCATTTAAAATTTTCTATGTAAAGATGATCAACTTTTGTATATATTTTTTCAATAGCATATACATTGCACGTCCATATATGTAACTATGATCATACATATTCAGTTATGTTTAACTATATTTTGTATGTTCCCAATTTTATTTCTGCAAAAAATACTACCTCATTTATACATATTTTGTCATGGTTTTACCATTCATATATTAGTTTCAAATTTTTTTTACATTGAATGCCCATACATTTATAAGTTCAATAATTTTCTTGTGTTCCAAATTAAATTTTTCCACCATGTTATCTCTTTACATTCTATATCATAGATGGTTATGCTATTTGAAATATATATTTACAAATTTAATTAAACATTCATATATGTATTTTCTTGTAATTCCCACTCACAAATATATTCCATTACTTTCATCCTCATTATTCCTCCTAATGGAGGTAGACAATGAAGCACTACAAGCAAGACATGCTGGTCAAAGTCAAATACAATGTACACAATACCATGCAAGGAAAGATAATATTAACAAAAGAAGATGAGAAAATCAAGAAAACCTTGCTACTAAAGCCTCTACATCTACACTCTCCTCTCCCACTAATGCATCCCACCTCCACTCACCTACACCTTAAATTCCAAATATACTTCATCCGAACCCAATTGTTCAAATGAACTCTTCTCTACCTTCCACTCAAGAGATGCTCATTGCTAGAGATGCGTTCTATTCAAATTTGGGAAACCTTATGCAAAAATGTTAACATGCATGTTTGGATGGAAAGGTACCAAGGAATCAAAACTAGACAGTCAAATGGAATCACTACTTGTTATAGATGTACATCAGAAAAAGACAACCATCGTTTCTCAAACTGGAACAACATGGGCCCTAGTGAGTAGCCTATTTGTTTAAAAATTATTTCCCAATTTGAGGATATGTTGATAGAAAGAGTTATCCCATTCCTTCAGGTTACTTGTGCAAGAGGTGGGCAACTAAAATATAAAGGCTACACCATTTTTTTTCCACAAGATATTTTGTAATTACAACCTACTTTCTGAGACATATTAATGAGTTGGATATTTTAATAATTAGTAGGAAAAACATTGAGCATCAACCATATAACTTCTATGTTAGTAGAGGATTTTTCTAGTAGGCATTGCAATACAAAATGTGCAATGACCCATAGTACAAAGACGTGCAATTAGATGTGCTCACACTGTCAAGTTTACCCCAATCCTCTACTAACATCTCTAACCTTTTTGTATGCAAAAACCACAAATTTAGATCCAACAAATATAAACTATATGGAAACAAGTGATACTAAGTATGACCCAAGTGAAGGCACCATGCTGACCACAACTTCATTTGTGGAAAATTTTCCACATGCATGTACAGAGGTTGAAGAAGTATGATCTTTATTGCAACTAGGTAAAGGACAACCAACACCTATTGTTGAGTGGCCACCCATTTCTCCATATCCTTGTAAATGAATACACAATTGAAGGATTATTTGTGATGGATTTCCCTACTTTGATTTCAAAAGGAAAGGCTACATTCAAACAACAATGTATCAAATATGTTAAGCTACATGAGTATGCTCTCCATCTTCTAAGGTACCATGATAATAGGTTTGGCCAACACCTACAATTTAGATACTTCATACTAAATATTTTTTTGTGTCACTGTAGCCAAGCCACTTCAATTGTATTTGTCAATAAAAATCTAGATGGCTACCTACCATCAACAATTGATGATCTTCACCAAAGATTGAAGGACTTTTCCAAATGACAAACTTGCAAGTCAGCTCATGCACTTTAGCTCATCAATTTGTGGTACCCGTCCATTTTGGACCCAACGTAAAGGGGATATTTCTGACATGGTAATTCAAATTGTTTTCCCAACACTTTTTTTCACCATTAGTGCAATCGATACAAAATGGCCAAAATTGCATGCCACTATGTTGACCAAGTCACCTACAAATCCTTCTAGGCTTCTAGATGGAGGACACAAAATATTGTTCAAAATCCACACCTCACAACACTATACATGCACCACAAGTTTACTACATTCCATGAAGAGGTCTTAGAGAAACTACTTGGCACAAAAGAATAATGGTAAAGGTAAAACTCCCTTCTTTTCTTAGTATTTAACTATCAATTTTTTTTTGTATATTTCCTAAAAATAAACTTTCCATTGGTATGAATGGAAACACAAAGGCTTTTCACACATCCATGGTTTCCTATGGCTCTACCAAGCACCTAACATTTCCAAATTACAATGGAATAATTTGTGATTAGTACAAAGTGCACTTAATTACATTGATAGATATGTCTTTGCGTGGAACCCATGAACCCTTGAAGTGAGAAACCAAACATTCCATAGATCTATTCTTGATGATCCTTGTTTAATGGATACACCAATGATCTTTTTAGCCAACCGTTCAACCAACTATACTGAATTGCTTAATCATGTTGAACGACACACAAAATGCACTCTACTAACATGCTTTAGGAGGAAGGGTGCATCTATGGTTTTTCATTAAAAATCCCCCGAGACTGTGCAAGATAGTTCAAGTCTCACAAAAACTAAGAATTTTCAACCTAAGAACACCCAAGCATGCAATGATGACCACCTTAACCTTCACAACCTAGTCATCCTTTCTATTTGGAGGGCTAATGTAGATTGCCAACTAGTTCTCTCAATTGATGTTGTCCTAAAATATATTTCAAAGTATGCAAAAAAAGCTAAACACAAATCTGAGACATATCATGCCATGCTATCTCACATTTCAACAACTTTCCAAACTGAAATACCTGCCCCTATAGCTTTAAAAAAAAATCTTACCGATAGTCTTTTCGATCATGACATAAGTGCCCAAGAGAGTTGCCACCTACTACTAAAGTTTCCCCTCTCCATATCTAGTAAGACTTGTGTTTTTTTAAATGTTAATCAACACAAATTTCAACATGTATTAATCTCATCTACATCAATAACAACATCACCTACCTACATTGATGCTTACATGGCACAAATGCCTCTCATTGAAGTGAATCAAAAGAGGACCTATTGTGGATGTGAAAATCTGAAAATAGTTAAAATCCTAACACCAAAGCATGGTTATTATTTTAAAACAAACCCAATTAATCAACATCCCTATGAAATAAATCAACATGATGCAATCAAAACAACAAAGGATTAAATAAACTAATTGAAAACATACAATAAAACATGAAGCAAATCATATCTCATATTAGATTGGTGCTTCTATGGAAAGAATCCCTTTCCCAATCCTTTCTAAACTCCATGATATGTTGATATGAAACTGCTTTGAAGATGATATGAGGTGGACAAAATCAATTCTCAATTGAAGAGAGTGACTTTGCATGAGATTATGGAGGATTAAATCAATGGAGATGAACTCTATTTATAGAATAGAATGATAGAATAATGACAAACATGGAGGATGTGGGACTAAAAACCAACCAATGGCAATATGCCACTTGTCAACTTGTGATAGGTTGAGGAATGTGCAAGTTTTGGTCAATGTGCCAAAAAGGGGGAAATTAAAATTTGAATTTGAGAGTTAAATGCCAAGTGGGGGACATGTAAGAGAGAAGTTATTGCCATGTTGGAAGGGACAAGTCAACTTGGGGGGAGATTCCAATTTGGAAGAATATTCCTCAAAGTTGCCATGTTAATGGAAAATGAGGAATTTAATAAATCAATAAATTGATTTATTTGTGCAAGTGGGAAAAGCTAGAGGATGTGATGGGTGGTTAGATTAGATTAATCAGGATTAGATTAACTTAAATGATGATTAGGTGATTGTGACATTCAACTTAAATATTTGGATTTATTTAAATTAAATGAGAAGATAAATAACATCATAGATTTAGTTAAATATTTGGATTTATTTAATTAAATGAAGGAACTTTAGGAGATTGAGTGGAGGAGAAATAAAAGTGATTTATTTAATTAAATAAACATGACTTAGAAAGTGTCAAATAAACTTGATTTGTGGTAATCTAGTAAAGATATATTGATAAAGGGATGACATGGAATTGGTAGGAGATTTAGGATCAAACCGTATATTTTATGGCGTACATTTTCTTTGGAAATATCATTAAAGTTGATCAAATTAGTGTAGAATCAGTGAACGGTAAAGCCGTCTCAATGTATCGACGACAGGCGGTGGTTATTATTGCTCAATCAAAACCAGTAATAGTAAGTGACCATCTGTGGTGCCATGGAGTGGTGGTGTCAGTGTAAAATTATGAAAAAGAAGTAGATGACCCATTAAAGAAGAGATCCCGCTTAGCTTCAAATTTATAAGAGATGATGATGAGAAATGGATGATTTGCTTATCAAGGATTTGGATTTTAAAAGGGTCACTTACCTTATGTTTGATTACTCATGTAGATACGATGCATCAAGGTATAAAGAACCAGGATGGCATTGTACCTAGTGCGATGGACTTTGACTCAACAAGCAGATAGGAGTAATCTTGTTCACACTTAACATACGAAAACCTTGCTAAGACGTACCTAACAAAGCAAGTATTCACCAAGTTATTTTACAAGAACATCTAATAAGCACTTCAAACAAAAGATAATGATCATTGCCCTATTCCTTTCTCTCTAAATCAATTTGATTATACATCATCGAAAGGTCATTGGAATGAGTGCAATAAGATAAATCAAAAGAAAAGATCAAGTGAATAAACAAGTCAATGTTCTTCATATCTCTAGCCAAAGGGATTTGTTTTGTTTTTTGGATAAGAATCCAAAGTGATATCCAATATGATTCCCATTGTTAGAACGATATATCCTAGGACATGCATTGCATAGGATGATGATGGGTTGATAAGTTGATTGATAGACCATTGATATAAGGTTGACTAACATGTTTTAAAATGATCAAAATTTTGATTTTGTTTTAAATATTTGTTGTTTGCCTTTGATTTTATGTTTGAAGTTTGTTTTTTTCAACTGTTGTGGTTGTTTTCATTTATTTTTCCAAAGGATGAAGGTGATGATCAGTTTATTTGTTTTTTTCAACTGTTGTGGTTGTTTTCATTTATTTTTCCAAAGGATGAAGGTGATGATCAGTTTATTATGGATGATTGATTATTTTGAGTGAAAGCAAGATGAGACGGGTGGATTTTTTTAAATATTTGGATGTTTTTGACATTTTTGGAATGTTTTTAGGCTGTTTTTGGTATTTTTCAAGATTTTACAAATATTTTGATTTTTTGTTTTTCAAATGTTTTGGGCTTTTTGGAGATTTTATGAATGTTTTTGGATTTTGTGATTTTGGATGTTTTTGGATTTTATTGGTTTTTTTGAATGTTTTTGGACTTTTGTGTCTTGGGGGTTGATCAAAGATGAGCCTTTCCTATGTTTAAGCTTAGAGATTATGTAGTTCAAATATCATGTTTTTGATGTTTTCTAACTTTTTGATCTATTTTTGGATTTTAATATGTTTTGAATGTTTTTGGATTTTTCACATGATTTTGACAATATGGATATGGATATGTGTGATGATATCAATGCCCTATTTTGAGATTTTTTCAAAAAACCAAGCTAAGGTGGATTGATCAGATCAATGGATTAATGATGATGATAACATTTTTGATGATACACAACAATGCAAGGATTTGATTGATCAGGATTGATGACAATAACATTGTTGAGGATGCACAACAATGCAAGGATTGATTGATTGAGATTGATGATGATAACATTTTTGATGACGCACAACAATGCAAGGATAGTGTTAAGAAACACAAGGATTGGGATGGATATCCCAAGATGATAAGGGATTGATGATGATTGATCAGGATTAATGAAGCTTGATTTGGAACAAAATTTGTTTGAATGATTTGATGTGTCATGCCCATAATTTTATGCTACAAAAACCCAACTTCTTTTTTTTTTAAATACCAAGCTCCAAAGTGCATGCATAAAGCACTAACATTCAATAACCACATGCCCGCATGGTGGTATACTTTACTCATCAAATGATGTTAAGTGTGCAACATCATTGTTGACACATCGCTCATGAGCAGGGACTGAGGAAGAAAATCAGATTGGGTGTGTGATTTCCATCATGCTCACCCTTAGACAGACTTCAGGTTGGCTCGAGAAGTAGGCTACCCTAGGTTTACGTAATGCACCATTTACTAAAACATTAGAATTCTAGGAGTTAAAACACATTCAAAAGTTAACACTATTACAATGTTGCAATATGTGTGAGGTTTATAGTTTAGGTGCACAATGTCAATTTGAAGTTTTATCAAAATAATGGTAATACCTCATTTCCTTAAGGAGCACCTAGCCTTTAATCCAAAAAAGGGGGTTATTTTATCTTGTATTTCCCTATTGAGACAAAATGGTTAACCCCAATAAAATTTATCTTACCCAATTTTAGATTCAAGGAAAAATTTAGATATCTCTCAATGGATTACGATCATGAGGGAAATTCAATATACATTATAATTATATACTATAGTAACCTATCACATTTAATTCTATTCTATACAATTATTAAAAATTCACCAAAACAATTCAATTTTTTTATAATTTAAATTATTTATATTTCTATTATATACATCCATTAAAATATAATAATTCATAATACTGTAAAATTTCTTAAAAGAGAATATATAAAAATATATATATAAATAAATCTAATTTTCTTTTTCTTCTACCTTTAAGTATATTTTAAGGGAATCTTAAGAAGGAATTAATTTAATTATATTATAAGAAGTCTCAATTTAATTATATTTTAGGAAAGTATCTCTTCTCTTTTTATTCGATGGCATGCTCCCCCATATGCATTTTAAAACTTAGAAAGTTCTCATTGTGAGTAATCTTATATATATATATTTAGAAGCTTTATAAGTTTCTTTTTTTTTGAAATGTCAAAGCTTTCTTATTTCTTTTGGTTTTAGAATGTAATTATTATTTTCTTGTAAAGGAGATGGGGTAGGCGTATCAACTATTTGGATTTCAAGCTACTTCCTTCTTTATAACATTAGTATTGTATTTTCATTGCAATTACTTGCTTGACACGATATAACTTTTAAATGCAGCATGGCAGAGACGTTATCATGGTTGACATGTTCGTTAACATCACTAATAATTTATTAGTGTATTTATGCAACCCAAAGATGTCAATATGCACAGTAAGGTGTTCTATGTTATGAATTAGATTTCTTCTCAATAAATGTATATTTATCTACTCATCAAGCTGCCCTTAACACAAAAGAACGATATTATTTCTATTATTATAAACTTCAGATTTAACACAATTTGCATTCCCTTAATTTACTACATCATTGATACTGTGCTCGCTGCCCTTACCATCGATATAAAATTTCTTCTTTTTATATTGCCCATTACTCTTGTGGATTTATTTTGTTTATTTATTTTTCTGTTTATGATCATAAGTACTTATGTTGATGCTGCCCTAAAAAAAAAAATCATTAAAAGTTGAATGTCATTTAAGTTTATTTCCAGGCTGGCATTTAATTTTTCCTCAGGAACTTATGGATCATACAGTGAGTGTGGAATTTATGGGGCTGTCACTCCAACAACAGACGTTGTATTCAATGGAGAGAAGGTCAATGTTATAGGTGATTATTTGAGCATATAACTGCACAAATATTTGCAATCTGGGGCCAACTTTATTTTTTGTTAATTTGCAATTTATAGACCATATCCATAACAAATCCTAAAGTGACTGTATTAACTTAAATATGTATTTGTGTTTGACTCCACATACTACTACACTGACTGACATGTTTATATCTACTTCTTTAACTCACTCACTCGAGTGGTACAACAAAAGATATAATTGTGACTGAGCCTAAAATTGTGCCTACTAGGTTGATTTGAGGTTCATGTACCCACTGCTACACACTGACATAATATTTCTCATTCTTCCCTTTGTGTATGCACTGCTCATTGTCTATGCTTGAAGTAGTTTGACCAACTGTGTGACATAAATGTATTTATGTCATGGTTATTGGAATATAACATTTGTCTCAAAGCTAGGGACTTGTATTAATGATGCAGTAGATCTTACAAGGGTTTGCGTGCTTCCTTGATAGATCATGAGGGAGAGCCTAAAGTAGCTTGTTCTGAGGAGAGCTATTTAGAGTTTACGAGTGTGGTTGCAAGTTTTACAGCAACTGGTAATCCTAGTAATGTTTTGAGGCACCCTCAGGGTGAGTTCTCTGCATGGATGGAGGGCCTTGATGCACTCTATAGATATGTCTATAGAGGACATGGTATTAGTTTTATGGGAGGAATACTTGGTGTCATATAGCCTTGTCACTATGTCAAGTTCCCGTTATGTTTACAAAAGTTTCAGGTTCAAAATACCACCTTGGAGCATGGGGATTCAAATTATTTGAAATTATGGGTAGGGCTTACACAGTGGTTGGCCCTCTGTATTGCATAACATGCTGAAATTTTATTTTATCTGGTATTTTTTTTCTCCATGATTGGACTGCATGGTGTATTTTTATTTTCTCTTTACACATTCTACAGGCATTAAGACTAAAACAAATGCCTTTTTTTGTAAGACCACAAGGATTCAATGTAATTTCAGGCATTTATCTCACAATTTTCTATAGGAGTAACCCATCAACTTACATTCCTTCTTTGACTAGTTGCAATAGCCTCTAAATACAAGAGTAACACTACGTGTTTCATTTTTTTATTGTAAGCATCAGAATAAATACATAACAGTGACTTAAGATGTCTTTCCTTGATCTATACAATGAGCATTTCGCTTTATTCTGTTTCTCTTTTTTAATATTCACAAGAATAACCCTTACTTGTACAATTAATACATACACCTGAAATCCCAAAATTACATATGCTTACAAACACATTACCCTTTTTCATTTTTCCTTTATTTCTTTTCTATTGTTTGTATTTATTTTCTTTTTTTGCATAAATTAATGGGATGCATCATTTCATAGCTGTAAATCTGAAACACAGTGTAGTTTCTTAAAATGTCTGATTTTCCTACAATGGATGAGCAATGAGTAGACCTCTAACGTTTTTGAATCATCTCTAGCATAAAATTTGTCAAAAGAATTTACTACAAGGAGATTTATATTATTTTGTTTATGCAGACTAATAACTCTCTTTTGATGTACTTATGTCTTACTTCACCCAAGCTTCTTAAACAGGGACTACCTACATTTATCGTTATAAAGGTATTCATATATATAGTAAAAATTTCAAAATAAAACCAAAAATTTCTTAATGGGTTCAATTTACATTACATTTAGATCTCACTATCTAATGAAGGCACTCCTTTGCTTTCATATACATCTTTTAATTCCTATTTATAGAGCATTTCCTACTCCTATCGACCATAAGATACAAATTCTATATCTAGACCTTCCATACTTCATCTTACACCATGAATAACACAAGTTGTATGCCATTGAATAAAAATTATACTTTCTTTCTTTTATTTTTACCACACATAATAGCTCTCAACATTACAAACCATATTTAAAAATAGCATGGAATACCCACAAGGAATTAGGTTGTCTATTTTCATTTCTTCATTGGAACTTATGAAACACATCTTTTTTGACTTACAATATTTGAGGAAGCAAACAACTTACAAATTCATGAACAAGGTATTGCTCTCCACCCTACCATAATGGTGTCATGGAGCCTCGTGGGCTCTAGCCATACCCCCGAGCAAGTAATTCTATTAGCTCCATGGTGATAAATAGAGCCTTTTTCTAAATTTTTTACAAAGGATAAAAAACTAACATAGCACTATTTTCATGCATCTAGGTTTTCTACCTTCTACTTTTAACCATGATCCATACACAATGTCACCTTCTTACAACCAATAAGCAAGGTAAATGAAAATAGGAAGAACTTATCTCTTTTCTTTTAGGTGAAGGGATTGAGCTCCTTCATCCATCTTTCCTCTCAAGCCAAGCCATCTTGATCACAATCTTTCCAAAGAGGAAGGGCTTCTCTCCTCTTCTCATTCTTTCTTCTATCTCACTAGAGTTCTCCAAAAGGAGAAGTGGGTAACACCCCACTCCTTCTTCCCCTCCCAATATATAGAAATCTCACAAATTGTAACCCTTGGATGGGGATGTGTGAATGTACCTCCCTCATCAATGAGGGTCTTTTCCTTCTTAGAGAGGGGTACATGCACTTGGACAACCCCTCAATCTTTTCACCCCATCTTTTACTCAAAATTCGTCACTCCTCATTATGAAGGCTTTTTAGGAGTCAAATCATGTCCTTGTGGCCTATTGCATGCCAACTTGACCCCTACCATCATTATTTAGACCCTAGGGGGTTCATTTATACATCCCAACCCAATAAATTGACCAAAAACCCACTTTAAAGACCCACTTATGGTTTCATCCGAGTTTCACACTTGGATACAAGGGTTTCTATCCCTAACCCCAACTTACACCTTCCATGACACACAATTAATACCCTTTCAACCCAAAAGAATAAGCATAATAATTATATTTCTTCCTAAACTCCAAAATAAGGAAATCCAATACATAACCACCAAAGGATGTCTTTCAATTTTGTTCTCACTGGTTTTCCCTTCTCGCATTGGCGCTCTTTCTTTCTTGCACATTACCAATGAAATGATAAGAAACATTCATATGTCATATTAATTTGGTAACTGAAGTAAGATTTAATTGTACAACAATTTCATTAAGATTCCAATTTGTATTCATATTTTACAAGTGCCTAATACCTTCATGGCAATGATTAATAAAACATGTCAAAATGAGATACGAGTACATTGTCACATAGTCACACTATGCATTTTCTAAAATATATCTAAGCATCTATTTAGGAGAAATATAACAAAATTAAGATTGTATTATTCAAATGTGAAGCGGGGTCTTACATGATGTGATGTTTGAAGTGCAACTTAGATGCAACTAATAGCAATTACTTGGATTGATGTTTGATGAAAGATGAAGCTTGATAAGGAACATCTTGCTCATCAAAATATGCCATG
Organism: Sequoia sempervirens; assembly: GCA_007258455.2. Classification (NCBI taxonomy): domain Eukaryota; kingdom Viridiplantae; phylum Streptophyta; class Pinopsida; order Cupressales; family Cupressaceae; genus Sequoia; species Sequoia sempervirens. Next base: position 671,074,294 of record VDFB02281492.1, read on the forward strand.
GGTTAGTGATTTGAAATTTTGCTCAATTTGACCAATTTGATTTCATGTTTGTCAATGTTCAGATCACGACATAAGTTAGAGGATATAGATCAAGATTTATTCTTGAGCAAGATGTAAATATCTACTCCAAATTTCTAGCAATGTATGGAATGTCATGGATGGATGGATATGGGAAGCATGCAAAGGATGCCAAGGATTGTCTTGTGATAAGATAAGGTGTTTGGATAAAGAATGCTCATTTGGATAATGTTGCATAGTTTAGATAATGTTGGATGGGATAAGATCAATGAAAACGGCCCATGTCAAAATGTTTACCATAAGCAAGCGTAAAGTGTCCACCAAACTTTTTCAAGATCAAGATAACTTGGACTATGGATGCAAATGGATGAAAATGGATTAGATAAGTGGTTCATGGATGAATGGATTTATTATGGATAAGATAGATGGAATGTTGTCTTTATTATGGATGGGATGAAATGTTGGATTTTATTATGGAAGGGATGAGATGCTTCCATCTGAAATAGTGCATGCATATGCTCAATTCTACACATGAAGCTTGTATGCCAGATTTTCATCATGGTCATTCCCAAAGTGTTGCCCATGTGGTTTTCACTAGAGGACAATTTTTTTCTTTACTGTTTTCAATCCTTTTTTTTATTTTTTTGGGCTTTCATATTTTTTGATTTTTTTGGTTTTTCGGAAAGATTCATGCTGACCCACCTAGTGGTGTCGATGTAGATGCTTCTATCATAATGTGCCATTGGTATCCTTCCTGATGAAGTTGCTTTGCTAAGATACGTGCACTTGAATGCAACTTTTGGGATTCCTAATTTGCTTTGTTGATATCGGAGTTAACTTTGTCTTTATGCGTATATTCTAATAAAGTTCCTTTGAAATCCTTATGATGAAGGGTTGTTGCTAATACATGGTCAATGTGAGAATTGGATATCATGCATGGATGGACTGTGTTTAGGGATAAGAGATGGATTGGTTGAAAGTTTGGAACCTTTGATTGTCCAAACTTGGGAAGATGAGCAATGATGGGTGCATACAAAAGTCTGCATGGAATTAGGACCAACTACTTGATACACTGTGTACATCACTTGAAAAGCCTTCTTTTGCTTTTGTGGACATCTTTGATGGATACTTTTCCCTTTTTTATTTTTCCCCATAGTTTCTTTGACTTATGGAGTTTGATAGGGATAATCTTTCTTTGTATTCTTTAGTATCCATTTGTATTTGATTTTTCCATTGTGCTCCTTAGCTTCTTTTGTTTTGATAACGTTCTTTGTACTTTGATTCAAATATTTATTTTGATGTTGGTCCCAATTCATGGATGGGGTGATGGGTGGATGAAGATTCATGGTGTGGTTGGTTGTAGTATTGACATCGGTTTCATCATAAGGATTCTTCACGCTCCCTATGTTGATGTTTGTTTGAGATGAAGTTGCCCCCAATATGGTAGTAATGGCACCTTTGTTCCTTGATTCCACTGTTTTGAGATGTCTTGTTCAATATGTGTTATTTGATCAATGATCATTGTAGATGACGTTATTTCCATTTGTTTCTCCACTAACTCTAGAATATCATGTTCTATCTGACCAGTTTCCTTGATTGGATGCTATTGGATATCCTCATACATGATGTCCTCAGTCTGATTTTGGGATATATCTAATTTTGATGTTGATAACTCAATAACTTGCTCATTTTGTATAATAATGTCAAGAGTAAAAGAATCCTATTCTAAATTAAGATCATCTATGTGTCCATCCATAGAAAGCATCACATGGGTAGATGGAGGAGTATGTGCTATGTGGATATGATCATCTTGTGTAGATAGGAGAGTGTCCACTAGATCATTGTAGTACCTTGGAGATATGAATTCTTGATCTTGAACGATTTCAAAATTGCTTTCGACATGCTTTGGATCAAGTTCTTGACATGGGTCAATTTCAAAGGATGGATTTCTTATAAAGGGTTCTTGGATATCTTCATTAGGAATAGGAAGTGGCTTAATATCCTCTTGATCTTTGAGTGATTTGGGATCAAGTGTTGAGTTGAAGATTCCTTCAATATCGGAAATCATGAGGTCAAAGGATGTCAATATGTCTTGGAAAGGACCATTGCTATCTACTTTGGTGAGAGATATTGATCATGCTTTGGCATAAATTCTTGAGATATTTCCTCTAACTTATCAAGTGATGTAGAGAAATTTTCAACATGATCATTGGTTGATGCGTCATTGGATGAGGCAAACACATCTTTATTGATGGATAGATCTTGAAATTTATTTTCAACAATTGTAGTAGAGAGATTGTGAATGTCTTCAACCATAGGGTCAAGTGATGTTGACATTTCTTGAATTGGATCATTATTGGGTATTGTTGGTGGATTTTGATCATGATTGAAAAGTGACCCTTGATGGATGTTGTTTTGATCATTGGATGAAGTAGACACAACTTCAAGGTGATCAATGATGGATTGATCTTGACCCTTGTTCTCAATAGTTGTGGTGGAGAGATTGTCAATGCTATCATTTTCCCCAATAGTGATTATCTTGTGATCAATCAGGTCTTGGATGAGTTTTTTGAGTCAAACACAATCTAATGTTTGGTATCCCTTTATTCTATGATAATCACAAAGGTGCTTCTTGTTATACCCTAGCGGTTTTATGTCTGGTTCTTGATAGTTCGTATAAACAAGGATTTTGATGAGATTTTCTTGTACCAATTGTTGCAAGACTAATTTGATTGGTCTCCCAAGTGGTGTGTATTTTCGCTTGTTACCTTGTGATATTTGTGTCTTAAATTGACCTTATTGTGATTGATTTTGGAGATGAGGTGATTGATCTTTGAAATGTGGTGATTGATCTTTGAGATGGAGTAATTGGGTTTGTTGTTGATCTTGATCTTGATATTTAACCTCTTGACATTGGAGATTTTGTTCTTGATGTGGTTGTGGACACAACCCAATGCTTTGATGACATGGATTAACCAATGGAAGAGTACATTGATTTTTGAGAAAAAAATGTCTCTTGTTTGAAGGTTTCAGTTAGTTTTCCAAGTGAAGCAATTTGGTCTATCAAAACTTGGTCTTGATTTTGATCTTGGCACCCTTGATATAGTTGGTTTGAATTTAGTTCAAGCGGATTTGGAATGTATGTTCGTGGTGTTTGTATGGGATCATGGACAAATTGATTTTGGACAATGTTCCGATTTGGGATGATGTTTAGATTTGGCATAATAGGTTGAAGTTGAACATTGTTGGTGTTGGGGATCATATTGCCTTGATTTAGGTAACTTTGATTTTGTATGGTGTTACCTTGACTTGGATCAATACATGGAGTTGTTAACATCTTGTTTAGACTTTGAACAACATTCGTATGATTTGAAAACATATCCATCACAAATTTTTCCAAGTTTGGATTCAAAATGTTCATATTTGGTAAATTTGTACTTGTACATTCACATTTGGCATGTAGGGATTTGATGGGATGATTTCATTTGTTTGAAGGCTCATGGATTGATTGTTTGGTTGATAGATTTGTAGGTTTGGACTTGGATTTAAATCTACCATTGGGAAAGGTGTTCCAAACTTTGATTTTGGCATACTCTCATTTGTTGTACCATTGACACTTGTAGAAGGTAATGATCCCGTGTATGGATTGTATAAATGCAAGTTTTGAAAATAAATTGGTATTGCAAGCCTTTGATAGTTTCGATGACTTGGATTACTCATGATGTATGGACCAAATTTATATTCCATGTTCCTATTGTGTTTTGACCTTGTTAACCTTTAAGGGATTTAGGACCAATGATGAGATGAAGGACGAAAGGGGTGAATGATTTGGGTGTTTGAACATTTAGGGACTTTGGATCACTACTAGACTTTGGGATTTGATTTTGATTGGTTTGATTGGATTTGGATAATGGACTTGTAAACCCTAAGATGTTAGATGTGATCTTAGGATGAACTTGTTCAAAGGGATGCTAATTTAACTAGAGGTATGAGAAAAGATGTATTCCCATACTCCTAAATGAAACAAGGCGATTTTGATGTGATAATTTACCCAAGTTCAAAATGATGCTTCCAAAGTTCTAAAGTTGTTTGGTGGGATGGGTTTTGATAGATGTTTTGAGATGGATGAAGTGTTTGACTTGATCCTAAATGAACCTAAGAAGGACTTGTTTACTAGGCCAAGATTGTGAAGAACATGCCTTTCTCTAAGAGTAATTCAAACCAAAAGACCAATGTTTGCTCAAAAGACGATAAAAAGATAAACAAGCATATGTGTGGGATTCAATTTGAGTTAATCTTGGTTAATGACTCGCTTTTACCACATACACATTTCTTTATTAGTTTTCAAACTAAATGTCTGTCTTAATTCCTTTTCATTCCATAAGGTCCATTATGTGAAAATCAAGGTTTTAAGAGTATAGTTTCCTATTGTTGAATTTGGAATGACCAAATCGAGATATAGGTCCTAGTGTTTAGAAGCCTTCTAGGGATAAGAACCCCTAGGGACAAGTAGTAACATTTGGACTTTTCAAAGGTATTTGTTCCTCCCAAAGAGTATGAAATTCTGATGATTTGTTGAATGTTGGTTTCTGTGAACCCTAATCCAAATACCTGCAAAACACAACAAATGAATACATTAGGAGATCAAATGCAAGCTAGAATAAGGATTCCTCAAGAAATTAATTTGTATAGCAAAAGAGATAGAAAATGAAAGGAAGAACACAATGATATTTCAAAGCATATCAAATCTTATTCTAAAGCCAACAAACTCCTAATCTCTTGAGGGAATTGGTGCCAATTTGATGTGAAAATTGGACCTTTCCTAGCTCTAATGATGCAAGGTTGATATGTGGTGAAGAGTGATCCACTTTTTTTATGCTTGATGTATGCTCCAAGATGAAAATCTGCATGAAACCTAACTATGCTTGGATGAAATTGATGATAAATTGCTATGGATTTGAGTAGAGTCAGTTTACTCAAATTGTGGATGATGAAATGAGGAGATGAGCTCTTCATTTATAGAATGCTAAGATGGATGAATGCTAAAAATGAAACAATGTGGGACTAACATTCAACCAATGGGAAGGTGCCACTTATCAACATTTGATAGGATGAAGGTTGAGCACATTTTGAAGAATGTGCAAAGAGGGGGGAGATTCAAATTCAAAATATGGCTTGAAGGATGAGTTGAAAGGTGAAGCACATGCACATGGCTCAAGAAAAGGACATGTAAGAGATTTTAAATGCTTTGTTGAAAGGGACAAGTCCTTTTGGGGGGAGATTTCAAATTTGAGGAATATTCCCTTTTTTATGCCTTTTTTGAATAAAAATAGGTGATTTATAAAACAATTAAATTGATTTTCATGTGCAAGTTGAAAAATCTAAAGGATTTGAGTGATTAGGATTAAATTAATCAAGATTTGATTAATTTAATGAGGGATTAGGTGATTTTGACTTTTGACTTAGATTTTTGGATTAATTTAAATAAAAAAGAGAGGAATAATGATTTAGATTTAATTAAATACATATTTTGATTTATTTAACTAAAGAGGGATGATGTTGGATAAAGATTGATTTAATTTAATAGAATGACTTTAGAGATTTAAGTAAATAAAATGGATTATTTAATTAAAAGGGGGATTACATAATTAATTAAATAAAATTGATTTATTTAATTAATAGGAGATGATGACTTGATTAGATAAATGATTATTTATTTAATTAAGGGACAAATAGTGATGATAAGTTGAAGAGGTTCAAAATGAAACAATGTTAGTTAATCCAGATCAGGTGCATGAGATCAATTAGTATTTTTCGCGTGTCTACATTTTTCCCCTTTTTGAAGTGATGTACTTGTTGCATTGCTTCAAAGAATAACCTTGCCATGATCAAAAGTCAAAATTTCTTTTATTTTTTGGATGCCCCATTGTTGCCCCAGCGAATGAAGAATTACGCTGGTATACTGCCCCCTCGAGAGATCGGGCGAAGATGTTTGATTTGAGGTTCGATCTCTCGAGAAAGAGGTTCAAGGTTAGTTCAACTTGAATATTTGATGTAGACAGATTGGATGATGTAGATAGTCATCAGCCATGGGTAGCCTCATGCTTATTTTGATATATTACACACACTTGATCCTGATTTGTACCATGACAGTTACATTATTGATGATGAGATAATTATGATGTTTATATGTAATGGATGATATGATGATGCATGGATGATATGTATGCACATGATATGATATGATGATGCTTTTATGATTATGTAGTGGATGATAAATGTATGCTTTATGAGATGTTTAAAATAACCAATCTATATTATTGAATGATGGGGATGAATGCATGTGGTATGATTAATTCTTTCTATAAGATATGATATGATATGCAAATGGTTTGTGGGTGCAGGATGGATGCAATGGTGATGATTTATGATTAACTGTCATGGTACCATGTTAGTGCAAAAAGAAAGAGATAGAAGAAAATAAGATATTCCAAAAAGAAATGAAATGATGATAATGATGATGATGATGACTTGCCGAGAAGTTGGGATTATCAAAGGGCCAATTACCTTATGTTTGATAACACACATAGGCACGATGCATCAGGGTATAAAGAACCAGGATGGCATTGAACCTAATGCGATGGACTTTGAATCGACAAATGGATAGGAGTATTCTTGTTCACACTTGACATACGGAAACCTTGCTAGGACGTACCTAACAAAGTAAGTATTCACCAAGTTATATTACAAGAACGTCCAACAAGCACAACAGAAAAAAAGATAATGATTAGTGCCCCATTCCTATCTCTCTAAATCCCTTTGTTGGGGACATCATTGAGAGGTCCTTGGAATGAGCATAATAAGATAAATCAAAAGAAAAGATCAAGTACACAAACAAGACAATGTTCTTCATACCTTCAGCCTGTGTTTTGATAAGATAAGAATCCAAGTGATATCCCAAAATGATGCCCATTATCGGAATGATATATCCTAGGTCATGCATTGTATAGGATGATGATGGTTTGATAAGTTGATTGATAGGCTGTTGATATAAGGTTGATTGACATGTTTGAAAATGATCCAAAGTTTGATTTTGTTTTAAAGGTTTGTTGTTTTGATTTTGATTTTCTGATTGAAGCTTGCTTTTACTGATTGTTGTGGTTGTTTTTGTTTGTTTTGCCAAAGGATGAAGGTGATGATCATTTTATTATGGATGATTGATTATTGTGGGTGAAAGTGAGACGAGACAAATGGATTTTTTCAAATATTTGGATTTTTTTGATATTTTGCAATATTTTGAGGTTGTTTTTGGTATTTTCAAGATTTTACAAATATTTTGATTTTTTTATTTTTCGAATGTTTTTGGATTTTGTGTTTTTTTTTAATGTTTTTGGATTTTGATGTGTTTTTTGAATGTTTTTAGATTTTGATGTCTCGAGGGCTGATCAAAGATTAGCCTTGCCTATGTTTAAGCTCAGAGATGATGTAGTTCGGATTCCAATGTTTTTGATGTTTTCTGACTTTTTGACTTGTTTTTTTTGGATTTTGATATGATTTTGGATTTTTTTGGATTTTTTGATTTTTTTTGGTTTTTCGCATGATTTTGACAATTTGGATATGGATATGTGTGATGACATCAGTGCTTTGTTTAGTATTTTGTTGAAAACCAAGCTAAGGTTGATTGATCGAATCGATGGATTGATGATGATGATAACATTGTTGAGGATGCACACCAATGCAAGGATTTGATTGATCAGGATTGATGATGATAACATTGTTGAGGATGCACAACAATGCAAGGATAGTTTTAAGTAAAACAATGATCGAGAAGGATATCACAAGATTATGGATTGATTGTTCAACTTAGATGCAACTGATAGTGATTATTT
>VDFB02281492.1:671083338-671129682 GCA_007258455.2 Sequoia sempervirens
AGTGCTTCACCTCTCTGAGCATCACCTAGATGCAATGAGTGCTAAGTGGACCATTCGATATCATGAGAGATGGGTTCTTGTTGAACCACTACTCATGAAACATGGGTCAATGAGTTTGACTTGAAACTACACGGTTGAATCCTGATAGCAATATCATAATGTATGGAATGTTACAGGTGGATGCTCAAATAGGTGTATGGATGGATGGATATGGCAAGTGAGGATGCCAAGCATTATCTTGCAATAAGATACAATGTTTAGATAAGGAATGCTCATTTGGATAATTCTTCATAGCTTAGATAACCTTGGATAGGATAGGCATTGAAAATGACCCATGTCAAGATGTTTATCATAAGTGAGTGTAAAGTGTGCCCCAAACTTTCATCAAGATCAAGATAACTTGGATGATGGATGCAAATGGATGAAAATGGATTGGATCAATGGTTTATGGATGAATGGATTTATTATGGATGGATAGAATGCTCAATTTATTATGGATGGGATGAGATGCTTTCACCTGAACTAGCACACGTAGATGTTCGATTCCACACATGATGCATGTTTTCCAAGTTTTCGTCATGTTCTTGCTCAAAGTGCCACCATAGTGGTTTTCACTAGAGGATGATTTTTTTCCTTATTATTTTCAATCTTTTTTTTGATTTTTTTGGATTTTCATTTTTATTTTTTTTCAAAAGATTTTAAGCTTATGCTAAATCACAAGGTGTTGTTGATGTAGATACTTCTATCATAATGTGCCATCGATATCCTTCCTGAAGAAGTTGTTTTGCTAAGATACATGCACTTGAATGTAGCTTTTGGGATTTCTGATTTTCTTTGTTGATACCAGAGTTAACATTGTCTTTGTGCACACATTGTGATAAAGTTCCTTCAAAATCCTTATGATGAAGGGTCGTTGCCAATACATAGTCAATTTGAGAATTAGATATCATGCATGGAGGCGTGGATGGAGTGTGTTTAGGGGTAAAAGGTGGATTGGTTAACAGCTTGGAATCTTTGACTCTCCAAACTTGGGAAGATGAGCAATGATGGGTGGATACGAAAGTGTGCATGGAATTAGGACCAACTACTTGATACACTTTGTATGTCACTTGAAAATCCTTATTTTTCTTTTGTGGATATCTTTGATGGATAATTTTCCCATTTTTATTTTTCCCCATAGTTTCTTTGACTGATGGACTTTGATAGGGATGATCTTTCTTTGTATTCTTTGGTATCCATTTGTATTTGATTTGTCCATTATGCTTTCTAGCTCCTTTTTCTGTGATAGTGTTCTTCGTACTTTGATTCAATTATTTCATTTGACATTGGTCCCAATTCATGGATGGGGTGATGGGTGGATGAAGATTCATGAGGTGGTTGGTTGTAGTATTGCCATCGGTTTCATTATAAGGATTCTTTGTGCTTCCTATGTTGAATTTTTCTTGAGACCAAGTTTCCCCTAGTATTGTGGAAGTAATACCTTCATGCTTTGATTCTGACTGTTCTGAGAGCTCTTGTTTAAAATGCATTCTCTGATAAATGACCACTACAGATGATGTTATTGGAATTTGTTGCTCAGCTGACTTTAGAATATCTTATTCTATCTTACCTATTTCCTTAAGTGGATATTGCTGGATATTTCCATTCATGATGTCCTCAATCTGAATTTGGGATATATCTGATCTTGATGTTGACAAGTCTATTTGACTGTAGGAAATAATAACATGCCCTTTTTGTGTAATAATTCCAGAAGTAAAGGGATCTTGTTCTGAATGAGGATCATCTATATGTCCATCTACAGAAAGTGTCTCATGGGTAGATGGAGGAGTGTGTGTTACATGGATATGTTCATCTTGCATAGATAGGAGAGTTTCCATTACATCATTTTAGTATCTTGGAGTTACAAATTCTTGATCTTGATTAATTTTGGAGTTGCTTTCAACATTCTTTCGATCAAGTTCTTGACATGGTTCAGTTTCAAAGGATGGATTTCTTACAAAGGGTTCTTGGATGTCGTCATTAGACATGGTAAGTGGTTCAATATCCTCAAGTGTTGATTTCAAGGTTCCCTCAATATTTGTAACCATGAGGTCGAAGGATGTCAATATTTTTTGGAAACGACCATTGCTAGACTTTGGTGAAAGACATTGATCATGCTTTGGCATAAATTCTTGAGATATGTCCTCTAACTCATAAGGCGATGTAGAAATAGTTTCAATATTATCATTGGTCAATGGATTGTGCATTATGTCAATAGAATCAAATAGTTCTAACACCCCTTGAAATAGATCACTAAAAAGTGGCTCTTGATGTATGGTGAGTTGATCATTGGATAGGGTAGAAACATCCTCAATGTGCTCTTTAACTGAGATATTTTGAACATTGTTTTCAACAATTGTGGAAAAAATATTGTGAATGTCTTCAACCATAGGGTCAAGTGATGTTGACATTTCTTGAATTGGATCATTGTTGAGTATTATTGGTGGATTTTGATCATGATCAAAAAGTGACTTTTGATGTATGTTGATTTGATCTTCGGATGAGGTAGAAACATCTTCCATGTGTTCGTTGATGCATAGATCTTGATCATTACTTTCATCAATTGTGGTGGGGAGATTGTCAACGCTATCACTAGTGGTTGAATGTTCATTGTTATCGACAATAGTTATCATTTTTTTGTGTTTGTGCTTGTGTTTGTTGGGTAGCTTGAGAGGCTTGGCCAGCTTGAGAGGATTGTTTCATTTGTTGATATTTTTTTTCTTGTTGTGTGGCTAGATATTGTTGGAATCCCCTTTGAAAAGAAGCTTGTAATGTCGCATTGTATTGGCTTGATGTGGTGGAAGTTGGTGGTGGTGGGGGTGGTGGTGGATTCAGAATCATGTTAGATGTAGTGACAAGTGTTTGAGATATGCTCAGAGTGATCATGGTAATGAGGGGTTGAGATGTGATGGGTGTGAGAGTGGTGGTTGGAATGATTGAGGTGATAGGAATAGTCAGAATGACTAAGGTGATATGTCCTTGGGAGACCGTGTTTTGATTTGTTAGGATTGATGTTGTCATTTGATTAGATACCATATGTTGGTGCGATGTTGATAGTATATTCATAGGATTTGATGTGATGGCTTGATTGGTGTTAGGTGAATTGATTTGGATGGAGTGATTGGTGCTAGGTAAAGGGGAAGCCCTAAACCAAGGAATGATGTTGATATGGGTAATGGTGGTGGAGATGTCTCTTGGCACAATGACTCAACTATTTTGGTAAGTTTAGCAATTTGATCTTGCCAAATTTGATCTTGATTTCAATCTTGACTCCCTTGATATAGTTGATTTGGCTTGTGTTTAAGCGGATTTGGAGTGTGTACTTGTGTTTGATTTTGGACAATGTTTTGATTTGGGATGACACTCAGATTTGGCATGATAGGTTGAAATTGACCATTTTTCATGTTTGGAATATTCATATGATTTGCAAATGTATCCATCCCAAAGTTTGTTGGATTCATGTTTGAAAAACTTCTACTTGGTACATTCTCATTTGGCATGTAAGGATTTGGTGGGATGACATTCATTCAAAGGCTCATGCATTGATTGTTTAGTTGGTAGACTTGTAGGTTTGGATTTAGATCTACTGTCGGGAAATGTGTTCCAATCTTTGATTTGGGCATACTCACACTTGTTGTACCATTGACATTTGTCAAAGGTAATGATCCCATGTATGGTTTGTATAGATGTGAGTGTTGATAATCAATCGGCATTATAAGGTTTTGATAGCTTAGTTGACTTGGATTACTCATGATGCATGGATCAAGTTTATATTCCATGTTCCTCTTGTTTTTTTACCTTGTTGCAAAAGTGACCTCTAAGGTTCTTAGGACAAATGATGAGATGACAAATGAAAATAGGTGAATGATATGAGTGTTTGGATGTTAGGGACTTTGGATCAATGCTAGACTTAGGGTTTGATCTTGATTGTTTGATTTGGATAGTGAACTTGTAAACCCTATGATGTTAGATATGATCTTAGGATGAACTTGTTCAAAGTATTACTATTTCCATTAAATGTATGAGAAAGGATACATTCCCATACACTTAACTAAACAAGGTGATTTTGATTTTGATGATTTACCCAAGTCTAGAATGATGTTTCCAAAGCTCTAAATTTTTTTGTGGGATGAAATGATAAATGTTTGGGATGGTTGAAATGTTTGATTTTCTCCTAAATGAACCTAAGAATGACTTGTTTACAAGACCAAGATAGTGAAGAACATGCCTTTCTCTAAGAGTAATTCAAAATCAAAAGATCAATGTTTGCATGAAAACTATATCACCAAAAGATGCCAAGCACATGTGTGGGGTCCAATTGATTCAATCTTTGCTTAATAGATTCTTTTTACCACAAACACTTCTTGATTATCTTTTCAAACTAAGATGTCCAATGTCTTAATTCCTTCAAACCCTGGCACAAGATATGTTATGTGGAAATTCGATGAACTTAAGGCAAGGGTTTTCCTATCATTTACTTAAGTAGATAAATTGAGATGTAATCCAATGTTTAGAAACCTCTAAGGATGTAAATCCCAAGGGAAAGCAATAACATATGGATTGAGTTAATTGTATTTGTCTTCAAAAGGGTTTGAAATTTGGATGATGATGTTAAGTGTTTGTTTTCAAGGTTTTTTCAAACAAGCAATGTGTTTATGAATCACAAGAAATATAATACCCTAGCTCAATTGGTACATTTTTCTTGGTGGGCTTGCCTTATGCCCTTCATAGTAGAAGAGATGACTTTACATGGAACAAAGGACAAAATATAAAGGTATGTTAATAATGAAGTCCTAACCTCTATATTTTAACCAAGATCAGACATGGCAAGTAACTTCTTGGAATCTAAGTTCCAATGCACCACTTTGATAAACTCATTGGATGGACTGGTGGGCTTCTAAAAATAAGGTTCTTAATGACACAACATCTGGGACATGGCACCTTGCAAGCATCCAACAAGCCACTAAAGGCTTTAATCAATCCTACTAGGGGATCTTATACATTTTACGGTAGTACCCCATTTTGAAAGACATTGTACAGCTAAGACCTACATACCATGAGGACTTGACAGTTTAGTCTTATCCATTTATATACTGGCCTGAATGAAAAACCGGTTGGAGTCACCTTCAAGTTCTCCTTTCGGATGTGTCTCTTAGGTAGGCCCCTCTAAAGGTAAACAACTGTGAGCAAGCACATTCGTGGTTCGATCGACCTTTGTTTAGAAACAAAGGGAGAACACACGCAATGTACCTAACTCACACTCGCATAAGATTTTGTTCAATTTTAGACCCAAATCGAAGTGTGGAGGTGATTGCTTTATCTCACCCTAAAGTCATGAAAAAGACCTTTTGATTCTCAAGATCGTTATAAAGTGCAAGAGAAGTGCATACGTCCTTTTTCAATGAAGTTAGTTCAAGTAAGCTCTCACAAAATAATGTAGCACATGTTCATTTTAAACCCTTTGCAACAAGAATTCAAAAGTTCTTTTTAAAGCCCAAATGAATTTATTATATCATAAGCATGAAAAGGATGAAAATTTCTCCTTAAGAAGAATAATGAATCCTCAAAAAGTGTTAAACAAACACTACAGTGTTTAAAAACACTTGCTACAATGATATGGTAATGCTTTTTCTTTGACTTCCATGCTCCATGATCCTTTAAAACCTACAATACAAGATCAAAATGCTAGATGACATCAAGTAACAAAAATATATGAAGGTTAGATAAATCGTTAAGCATAAAAACCCTAAAATTTAGACCAAGTTTCATTGTGATTTGACATTAAGTGAAAATTTGAAAATTTAAAATCTACCAAAGTTAATAATAACCTACACCATTGGATAGATTATGAAATTCTACCCCATTTCCAAAAACAAAGCTTTGAAAAAGACCACAAAATGACCAAGATATGGCCATTTTAAATTTGCATGAAAAAGGAAGAAATCCAAGTGGTGCAATTTGTGATGGCGGCTCTATTTGAGTTTGTAGCGGCGCTATATGGCGACACTGGAGACTCCAGCGGCATAGTTTGAATTTTGAGTGGCACAGTTCGATTCTAGTGGTGCAGTTTGAGTTTTGAGCAGTTCTGTATAGCCCCACTTGATTGTGAGTGGCACTATATGGCCTTGCTAGACTGTCAGCGGTGCTATATGGCCCCGCTGGACTGTTAGTAGTGTTGCTTGAAGTTTTTAGCAGTACAATTTGTTTCCAGTGGTGCTATATAGCCCTGCTGGACTATGAGCAACGTTGTTTCCTGTAAACAAACAAAAACATGTAATTTTGATTAAAAAAATGTGATTAGAATGTGAGATTGCCCTCCTTCTAGCGCCAAAATGTGAACCCTAATCAAAACACCTACAAAACACAACAAATGAATACATTAGGAGATTAAATGCAAGCAAGAATAAGGATTCCTCAAGAAATTAATTTGTATAGCAAAAGAGATAGAAAATGAAAGGAAGAACACAATGATATTTCAAAGCATATCAAATCCTATTCTAAAGCCAACAAACTCCTAATCTCTTGAGGGAATTGGTGCCAATTTGATGTGAAAATCGGCCCTTTCCCAACTCCAATGATGCAAGGTTGATATGTGATGAAGAGTGATCCACTTTGTTGATGCTTGATATATGCTCCAAGATGAAAATTTGCATAAAACCTAACTATGCTTTCAAACTGACTCACAAGCAATATAACATCCTAGCTCAATTGGTATGTTTTTCTTGGTGGGCTTGCCTCATGCCCTTCGTAGTAGAAGAGATGATTTTACATGCAACCAAGGAAAAAATATAAAGGTATGTTAAGAATGAAGTCTTAACCTCTATATTCTAACCAAGATCGGACATGGCAAGTAACTTCTTGGAATCAAAGTTCTAATGCACCACTTTGATAAACTCAGTGGATGGACTAGTTGGTTACTACAAACAAGGGTTTCATTTCATATTTTCTATTCATGGAGATTGACCCATACGGCAAGAGTCCCTTTTCAGATCAATCTTGTCGGAGTCAACCACGTGATACTAGCATTTACTCTAGTACCCACATTTATATCCTAGCTTGAAATACTCTCAGGTTCAGAGTGTTACCAATTGAGTCATTCCCTTGGGTGAGTAATTTTTCCCCAAGGAATGCCCTCTAAGATAGACAAAAGTGAGTAAACATATTCATAGTTTGATCAACCTTCATTTAGAAACAAAGGGAGAACACATGCAATAAGTTTATACTCACACTCAGAAAGTGTTTTGTTCAAATTTTAAACCCATTTAATGGAGTGTGGAGGTGATTTCTTTATCTCAACCTAAGATCACAAAAAGGACCTTTTGATTCTTAATATCGCTATAAAGCGTGAGAGAAGCACATACATCCTTTTTGATGATGTTAGTTTAAGTAAGCAATCATGAAAACAAAGTTGCACTTGTTCATTTTAAGTCCACAAAGCAACAATTTTGATTCATTTTAGAGTAGAAAAATGATATTTGAAAAGTTGTATTGTTCAATTTGTTAACCTCAAATGAAATCTAGTCAATTTTCCTAAAATTCATTTTAACCCATTTGCAATAAAAATTGAAAGCTTTTTGAAATGTTTGTTTTAAAGCCCAAAACTAAATATGAGTTAGCCCAAAACAAAAAATTAAGTCCTAAGATGAAATCTCCAAGCATTTTGAAATGTTCGTTTTAAAGCCCAAACCAAATGAGTTGGCTTAAAACATAAAATTAAAGTATAAGGTGGAATCTCCAAGCATTAAAAACTGTTTCTGAGTTTTAAGTCCGATGTTCAATTCTTCAACTCCAATCTTGCTTTTGTTTTCGTTTGATTTCAATGTGTGATTTTGACATCAACCTTCTCTCAAGTATGAATTCGTGAGTGATGTAAGAAAAAGTTTCAAGAGTTTCAACAAAAGAAAGCAAAAAACCAAAGCAAGAATGCTACAGGACAAAGATTTGCAAGGCCTAAAGCCCTCCTTCTAGCGCCATTTATGTGGATGTGAAAATATGCAAATGGTTAAAATCCTAACACCAAAGCATGATTAGTATTTTAAAACAAAGCCAATTAGTCAACATCCCTATGAAATAAATCAACATGCTTCATGATGCAATCAAAACAAGAAAGGATTAGATAAACTAATTGAAAGCATACAATAAAACATGAAGTAAATCATATCTCATATTGGATTGGTGCTTCTATGGAAAGAAGCCCTTTCCCAATCCTTTCTAAACTCCATGATATGTTGATATGAAACTGCTTTGAAGATGATATGAGCTGGACAAAATCAATTCTTAATTGAAGAGAGTGACTTTGCATGAGGTTGTGGAGGATTAAATCAATAGAGATGATCTCTATTTATAGAATAGAATGATAGAAGAATGCCAAACATGGAGGATGTGGGACTAAAAACCAACCAATGGAAAGATGCCACTTGTCAACTTGTGATAGGTTGAGGAATGTGCAAGTTTTGGTCAATATGCCAAAGAGGGGGAGATTAAAATTTGAATTTGAGAGTTAAATGCCAAGTGGGGGACATGTAAGAGAGAAGTTATTACCATGTTGGAAGGGACAAGTCAACTTGGGGGTAGATTCAAATTTGGAAGAATATTCCTCAAAGATGCCATGTTGATGGAAAATGAGGAATTTAATAAATCAATAAATTGATTTATTTGTGCAAGTGGGGAAAGCTAGAGGGTGTGTTAGGTGGTTAGATTAGATTAATTAGGATTAGATTAACTTAGATGATGATTAGGTGATTGTGACATTCAACTTAAATATTTGGATTTATTTAAATTAAATGAGAAAATAAATAACATCAAAGATTTAATTAAATATTTGGATTTATTTAATTAAATGAAGGAACTTTAGGAGATTAATTACATAAAATTGATTTATTTCATTAAATAAATGACTTAGGACATTAATCAAATAAAATTGATTTATTTAATTGATCTGGTGAATATGATGATAAAGGGATGATATGGAATTAGTGATTCAGGATCAAACACATGTATATTTTATGTGTCTACACCTATAAAGCATCTTGCATGAACAATCAATGGAAGAATCACCCTACAAAAGAAATTGTTCAAGTCTCCCCATAGTTCACAACTATTCCTACAAAAGAAGACAAAAGCTTCTACGATTTTGTTGGAGTGAACTAGTTCTATACCACCCATTTCATAACATTGACATTAAATTTGGTTCCTTAGAAGATCAAATAATTTAGCACAATGGGAGAGGTTCAGTGTACTTACCAACCATGGTACGTCCATTGCACACCATTAGAACTAGATGAAGAAATTGAAGATAGCAACTCATCCAGCACTAACAATGTAATACAAGATGATGACCCCGATGAATGGAAAGTACTACTAGGTCTATGCCCAAATCTTCCTATTTAGCTAGATGCATTGGAAATGCTTGGTTGACATGAAATCAACCTGAACCATGACTAGTGCAACACCTAGTTCAGCCCACTATGAAAACATGTAGCTACTACTTTCATAGACTCTAATCGCCCAACATTTCAATTGCACCATGTTCTCAACGAACCCACCCATACTACCATCTCTAAGTTCAACAACAAAAAGAATTTGATATAGTTTTCTCTCATCTAAATACTCTTCCTTTGCAACCACCACTTAGATTGATTGTTTAAGGAACTGGAAAGTCACACCTCGTTAAAAAAATTAGGTTTGCACTCATGAGTTCAACTCCACTTCACCTATCGCCATTACTCCTTGCACCTACAGGTGTTGTTGCATTCAACATTCAGGTATCGACAATTCATTTTTCCCTTCGAATACCTATCAAAGAATTGACCCCACTTCTAGGACAAGCATGTGTTGCATTCCAAGAAAGCATGTACTACATTCAGTACATTAAGATAGATGAGATGAGTTTCATTGGGCCAAAGTTGCTAGAAAGAATTAACATAAGGCTATGTGAAGCATTCCCTATCCACAACCACCTACCATTTGGAGGTCACTCTCTTATTCTCTTTGGTGATCTAGGCCAACTACCACCAGTTAAAGATATCTTAATGTATGCTTCTACTTCCTATGGGAGAACACTATAGCGCAACTTCACAACAGTTATAACATTAAACATGATATTTTGGTAAATTGGTGACAATCCTTCCTAGATTGCTTTCTATAGAATTCTCTCCAATCTATGAAGTCCAAATCCTACTATAGAAGATTGGGAAATTCTTATGTCACATTCAAGTGCCTCACTCACCTCTATATAAAACTTTGTTTTCTCAATTGTCATACATCTATTTGTAACAAATGAATTGGTGTTACTACCTAATAAACATATGTTGTTGTCTTTGTCAACACCTATTAAACTATCTATTGCAGAGCAACTAAGGGGGTCAACATAGTCAAATCCTGATGAAGAACAACTTCAAGCTAAGATACTTTTGTCTATTGTCCAAGAGGTTATGTTGTACTCAAATTTATGGGTGGAGATAGGGCTCGTGAATGGTGCACTTGGTTCTAAGGCAAAGAAAACTGTTCACAATGATGGCAAAAAACCACTTCAACTTCCCATATTTGTTGTCGTTCATTTCAAACATTACATTGGCCCTCTATAGGATTTGCACAACCCAAAACCTAACCCTATAATCCTACTTAGCCATGGTCACCTTAGTCAAATTCCACTAAAAATGTCATGGGCCTTAACAATTCACAAGTCACAAGGCCTAAAGTTCAAAGGGAAACAATTGACATAGGGAACATCGATCACCAAGGGTTGACATTCATAGCCATTTCAAGAGTTTGTGACCTTCAATCTCTATGTATACAACCTTCCTTCACATTCCAAAGATAATCACACATGCAAGATAGCTTGTATGTTGCTTGACGAATAAAAGAAGAGGGACGTTTGACTGAATTGTCACAATCAATCTCTTGAAATAGTTATAGAACAATACAACAAGTATGTACCCTTGTTTATCTCACCTTTACTTTCTCAATTTACTTTACCTATATCATAAAGGTACATTTCAAAAAACTAAATACATGTATATTATATCTCTACTTTCATTATTGTAGGATCAATTCAATACTCAATTGCAATATGTTCCATTTGACAAACATCTACAATATCTACCAAAGGTCAAGCTACATTTCATTTTTCTTTTAAACTTCAAAGAACAATACAACAACTGCAGGTATGTACCCATTTTTATCTCACCTTTACTTTCTCATTTTAGATTGCATATATCATAAATGTACATTGAAATATGTTAAGTACATGCAAATTATATCTCTAATTATGTTAGTATAGGATCAACTCATTACTCAATTGCAATATGTTCCATTTGACAAACATCTACAAAACTATTGTACATTCAACCAAAGGTCACACTGCATTTAATTTTCCTTTTTAACTTCAAAATATTTCTTTTACTTATTTTTTTTCAAATAATAATTAAGTCTATTGTTCTTTGTAGATAAATTCTAGTCCAAAATTATCACGTCACAATATTGCAACAAATATGAAATTTCTATCTATAGTTTTGTGTTTAAATCATTTGATCTATAGCATAGTCTTGTGACTATGTTACAACATTGTATATTTGTGACAATTGTTGTTTACAAATTTATGTCTCGATTGCTTATAATTTATAGTTACAAATTAGCATTCCAATTAAACTACAATTTTAGATTCTCATATATATAGATAACAAAAGAATGTTTACATATATCTCCTTAACAGTAATTACATGTCTCTTTAACAAAGAAAGAAATATTTTAGACATTATTGTACCTAAAAGTAATATCTTTAGACACACTTTTCAATGTCAACCATTCTACTGACAATTTCAATATTATCATAAACTTATTTGGCATACCCATTGCACACCATGCTGTGTGATTGCTAGTATTTAATATTTTAAATTTAATTTCCTACATATGACATGTTTGGAATAAACTAAAATAAATAAAGATTCTTTATATATAAAAAATACTTCCTCTCTTTATATGCCTCTCTCTATCTCTCACCACCCTCTCTTTCTCTCTTGCTCCTTCTATCATATCCTTCTCTCTTCTATTGCTTATATAATGAGTGATTAATTGTTATGTATACTTATAATGTGTAGATCATTTGATTGCACTTTAAGTAGTGCAATCTTCTTTTTTCATGTCTTCCTACCTAAAAATTGATGAGAAAATCCCATAGTGTATGACATTCAAAACTTGTAAGAATATGAGTATATCCATGTGGAGATGTGTGGACCAATTAATAGTAGTTACATCAATAGGGACATTGACATACCTTGGCACCTAGTATGGTGGCTATATCTTTGATAAATCTTGGACCAATGGTAATAGTTTTAATGGATTATTGAATTATTTTTAATAAAGATGTATGCCATAATTTTTTTGAAAGCCACATATGCATTATCCTTTAGTTCCCTTATTCCCTTATCCTCTCAAGTGAGGGATTAAAACATTAAATGAAGGTATAATTTTTCAAAGAAAATGTTACATAACCTCTTGGAAAGTTGGAGGGAAGAACAACAATATAATAAAAAATATCTACTTTTATCAATGATTTCATTACTAAGTGCACTTTCCTTTTATTGTGAAGTAGATTGATAGGTTTCAACAAGAGTTAACATTAAATATTTTTCATTGTTTGCATAGATTAGTAGAATGAAATGCAATACCAATTAACCAACTCCAAGTGTCACCTTTTGGATTCAAGTTCATAAAGCAGATCATTTGATTGCACTTTAAGTAGTGCATGTTTCATGTTTAAAAACTTCATTATTTTTTGTGAGAAAAAATGTTAGATGAAGTATATTGTACCTAATGCATTGATAAGGACCTTAGCATAGGTTAACATAGAATTGATTTTACCAAAGCATTTTTAGTGTCAAGCTAGATGTTACATCATATTTCCCATGATGCCAATAAAATTTTGTAATGGTAAAAATGGGACTTTATTTTGTAATAACATGAAATATTCATAGTTTTAGTATTCTAAATTATAGTTCATGGGTGTTTCAATAGAAATGTATTGGAAAAATTATTATGTATCAAAATAAACATGATATACATGATATAAAAGTAACTCTAATTTAAGCAATGGTCGCGAAAATAGATCTAATTTTTTTATTTTGAAAAGAAGGTACATCTTTACTAGAAATGTCACATATTAATTTTGTTTAGTTTTTCATTATTAAAATACATGCAATATAGAGAGGGGAATATCAAATTAAAGATAGAGCATTACAAAGAGAGATAGTCAAAAGAGATATAGAGGGGAAGAGAGGTGGATAAAAGAGATAAAGAGAGGGGGTGAGAGAGAAAGAGAAATAAAGGAGATGTAGAGAGAGAAATTTAGAGAGAAAGGTAGAGAGGGAGAGATGGAGATAGGTGAAGGGAGATTGGTAGAGAGAGAAATTTAGAGAGGGAGATAAATATGGAGAGATAGAGATATATAGAGGGAAATTGGTAAAGAGTAATAAAGAGAGAGACGGGGCATGGGAGAGAATCATGGGCTCGAATCCCCACCACCCCTCCTCATTCCTTCCTCTCAATAATAATTATGAAATCAATAAAAGTGTCAAACTAAAGTTGTAGGGCTCAACTATGAGGTGGTCCTCAATTCAAACCTACATCAACTCAGCTTCCACCGGAGAGGAGGAGCATTCCTATTATCAATATGAGGATGCAAATTATGAGGTGAGACTGCAACTAATTTCAACTCTGGACACCTCCATACGTATATGCTTAATTAGTGGATTAAAGTGGAACCAAATTATAGTGGAACTATAATCTTTAATAAATCAACTATTTATGGAGATAGAAATACCAAAATAAGGGTTTGACCATGGAAAACTCCCATATAGTAACCCCTTCCCTTTCCTCCTTCGTGTATGTGGAGGTTTGGATGTCAAACTAGAGATTTCAAAGGTTAGCAATGTACAACAACATAAGAACTTCTAAACTATAGTTTGGATTGTACAAAACCCTAGGACATGAGTGCCCAACTCTAGTTTCCTACAAGTTTTGCCTCTATTTTTGGTGACAAGTTCCCCTCTATCAACACCCTTCTTATGTATGTTTGTCTTTTTGTGAGTTTATGCATCAATGTATGTAATTATTTGCATTTTCATATTAGGGTTTTGCTTCACTTAGGTTAATCAAATCACACCTTTTCAATCTTCCCTCTTTGAAATAAAGGAATAGAACCTAGGTAGAGTGACTCTCATAGAAAGTTAGCCAATCACAACACCTTCATTGGTTTTTGTTCGAATGTTTATTGAAGAAATGATTTATCCAAGTTAATCTACTAGTTATTCTAGATCCTCTTTTCACACTTAACAACCATACTGATATATGATACATTACTTAATAATTTACTAAGAAGATAAATAAAAATGTCATAATTAAATCAAAAAACATATCATGTAAATGAAAATACTGAAAAATAAAATAACTATGCAAGATTAATCTTAAATGTAATAGCATGTATATATGTCCATATATCCTAAATATACATATAAGAAACCATATAGAAATACAAAATACATCAAATATTACATAATTTTTTGACACAAAAACTACATTACATGACAAAGCTAAAAGAGCATATTGAAATTCCAATTCATCACCTCTTTACATACATTAATAATTATTATTATTTAAATTATTTAATGTGTATTTTAAAGTATTATCTCTCTCTCTCTCTATGTGTGTGTATTGCTAACATTAACATTATTTGAGTCAGGTATTAAGAATTAATTTATAATATTAAGAATTATTATAAAATATCTTATTTTAAAATTATGATTAGTTAAATAATATCAATGAAAGTATTTATCTTCCAAATATTTTTGCCTTCATTACTCATAAGAAAATTCATGTTTCTTTTCTCCCATTTTAAATCAAATGTAAGAGTGTAATACGTTGCTATAATAACTATTCAATGTTGTAAATCATATTACTTTTCTTTATGTGTTCCATTGAAGGAATTAAATATGTTTATCTTGTTCTAAAGATTCTCATAAAAGTGTTCCATAATTTTCTTTTATTTTCTATTTTTCTAAATTAATATAGAAATTAAATAACAACAAAATACTCATTATATGATAACATAATTAGCAAAATTGGTATCAATCCATTTGATGATCATTAAAATTAAATAATGCAATTTTACAATATTTTACTTTAGCAAGATTTAAAACTGGTCTAATAATCACAAATGTTCATCCGCTCTTGAAGAATACGAACTCCTATATACCTGTATATATTTCATTAAAAATGTGTCATTAATATTATCCTTTATTATTTAAAAGTTATAAAATACAAAAAAAAAAAAAAAAATACCTTCCAAGCATCATGGTAGTGGCTTGTGGATTGGTCCCAGGGCTATCCTTGAAAATTGAATTATCCACGACCCTTAGACTATCAACACCTTTCACGTGAAACATTTTGTCAACCACATAATCAACTTCACACCCTCCATGGTAATGCCAAAATGTTGTTACTGTATCTTTGCAATACTTTTCGAAGGCATTATCTTCTACTTCATTTTGTGGCAATTGTAACCCTATGAATCGAAGTATTTTGGAGTTTCCACTACCACTAAATGAAAATTCTTGAATAGAAGTTGACATGGTAAGATTTGACAAGACCTTCACAGCAAGAATACATTTTTCTACATCAAATGGATGAGAAAAGTAGTTATATCTTACAAAGGGGTTATCTTGGGGATTTTTACTCCTAAGTTGAAGCTCACCCCTTGACATGGGAAAAGCCACCTTGCTAAAAATACCTCCTATATATGTATATTCTTTCACATTTTGTTGTTGAAAAAAGCTAGCAGCCTCAATGTAGACTTGGGAATCGTCTATTATGCCCACTACTTGTACTTGTTCAAATTCAAGTGGTTTGGGGGATACTAGAATGACTGATGTACGTGGTGGATCCTGAATCCTTTTCCCTACTGAGTTTAGATCTAATAATATAGTAATGTTCAATTCATTAAGATGTTCTGAGGGGCCTATTCCACTTAATAAGAGAAGTTGGGGGCTACCTATACTTCCTGCTGACAAAATTACTTCACTCCATTGTGATAATTGATTGATAAATACTTGATAAAAAAGGTCATCAACACTGCTTATCAGCTCAACACCATTAGCCTTCAACATTCCTACAACATAGTTTCATAACCAATATTAGAATTTTAGATCACAAAAATATATTTTTGGTTTAATTTTCAAAAAAGAATAAAGATAAATAAGAAAATAAAATATTAAAATGAGAAAAAAATAGAAAATTTAAAACTATATTGGAAAGACTATATGAAAAGACAATTGCTATTCTAAGTAATAAATTTTTAACAATATAAAATAAATTTTATATATTTAGAAAGAGAAAAAACAAAAATTACCATAGAAGATATTGATACTATGCATTCTTATATTCAAGAAAAATTATAATCATAAACAATTTATTTCTTAAATAAATAATCAAATTGCATTATCTACTAATTTATGCTGAAGGCGTATCCAATGTGAAGTTGCCCAACCTAAAATGTGCAATCGACGGTTCATTACCTTCGGGAGACGATCAAAATGATCGCAACCATTAATTTTTTCCCCCGCTTTTTCATCTGGGGAGTTTGTGGCCATCGCTGCTCTTTTACTACAGCAATATAGTTGTATCGTACGCAACTTAACCTGTCTCGTCTGTTGATTGCTAGGTTGAAAAAAATGAGGTAGTTCTCTGGTTTTCTCTTCCATATTTTAAACAGTTTCATCTATATGATAATAGACCTTGGCTTGGGCTGCAGATGAGATTGGGAGAATACAGCGAAATATTTCATATTCCTGCTATTAAATCCTGTCTGCCCTGGAGAAGGGTTTCTTTCATCTTTTAAACAGTTTCATCTCCTGGGTGAACTCAATGCAATAAACTGCTATTTATAGCTATGTAACAAATTATGGAATGAGCTTTCTATGCTTTCAACTACGTCGCTCGCCTCCATACCTCCTCATCACTATAGTTGTTTGGGGTCCAACCTGCCGAAGGAATAATAGTTCCAGCGGAACTGGTGACAAATCTTCCATTCCGAAGGCACTATAGCTTCGGTTGACTCCTCCAGTTGCAACGACAATTAGGATCAAGGGCTGTTAAATCCCTCTCGGAAATCACCATATTTTCTGGTTCTATATACCTTGACTTGGGTTGCCGATAAGATTGAGAGAATATAGCTAAGAGATTTCATATTCCTTCCATTAAATCTCTATATGCGTTGGAGAAGGGTTGGCGAATTCAAAAAAACACTCTGGTGCCATCCAAGCCAAAATATATATTTGCTTTCCAAGTGTTCCTTTTAATTATTAGGCGGCGGTATCATCATGCTAGCACTGCTCTTGCCAATCGACACCAATTAGGGGAAAATGTGGTCTCTTATTCTAAGAATACTATAATTTCCGTACAAATACTCAAGCTAACAAGTTGCATTTCTTATTCTCCCTTTTCAGTAGGATTACTTAGCTGAAAACAATTAAAGAGGCTAATCCACACTCGTTTAATCAAGACTCACATTTCGTTATGGAACTATCTGCTACCACTGTATGCCAAAAACGGTAAATTGGCTTTTGCACGCCAAGTGTTTGACCAAATGCAAGATCGAAATGCAGTCTCATGGAATCTCATTATTGCAGACCGTGTTCAGCATGAGTATAATGATAAATCTTTGAAATTCCTTGTACAGATACAAAGAGCCGATGTTAAACCTAATGGGTTTAAATTTTTAAGTGTTCTTCAAGGGGAAAGCAAATCCACGCTGTTATCAGTTTGGATGTATTTATTAGGTGTTCTCTGGTGGATACATACGTTAAATGCCGACAAGTAGATGATGCACAACAAATGTTCGACAAAATGCCTCAACGGAGAAGTGATAGCTTCAAATCCTAATTACAAAGAGTTTATGCCATGTTTTCACACCAGATTTGGACCGGGAATTCTTCTGTCATGTACCCATTTAATCTTTCTACCTTAGTCTTGGGTAAGAATAGTTCGGGTCATTAGCTATGAGAAAATTGTGTTCCCTGGTGTGTTTCCCGTTTTGTTTTTTGGGTAGAAAGAGTTCTGCTTATTAAAGATACAAAATTTCTGTTTCCCTGATTCGTACTCTCCGTTAGGCATCATCGCATTCCCTACAGTGGCTTGTTTTTAACTGACCCTATTTGAAGTGGGCGACCTCTTTTTGCCATCAACAGCTTGCAGTACAGGATAATGGATGCAAGACGATCCGAGGATCTCATCCCTCAGCCACTTTTTGCCCATTTTTCCTCCCCCGCATTGTTGACTTAGGTTATGCCCGCCTTAACTTAATTGCATGGAAAACCGGAAGAGGAGGGAAAAGTAAATACGTATAAGCAGAAGCTTAGGGTTTTGCGAGGGGGGTGGGGGGAGGAGGAATTGAGGCGTATGTTTGGGTGCGTATAAGCTCTTTCTGGCGTCACTTTGTAATTCCAGGAACCTGGCTCGCATCACACTATTGGATGGTTCAGAGGAATGTGAAGCGGGTTATGTGGAATGTTCGCAATTTAGTAGCTAAAGTTTTTGTTCTATTTGGAGTGGCGGAATGCTCAGGGTTTTACTTTAGCAAGATTTGTTTGTTTGTTGGGAGATTCGAACACCCGAATTTTGGAGGTGTGATAGATATGGCAGGGGTAGGAGAAGAGTCTACTCTTAGTGCAGCGGAGTCTTGTGCAAACGGTAAAGGCCCCGATGAGGTTATGGAAAAGGAAACGACGATTGAACACAGGGGAGCAGTTGGAGATGAAAAACTCTAACTCCATGTGTCAGAAAACTCAAAGGGATAAATAGGAAATGAAGCGGAAGGTGAAAAATCTGCTGTCAGGTAACACATAGAAGCTGACAAGAGTGGCCTTGAAAAGGCCGTCAAGAGTGAGGGGAAAGAAAATCAAATTGAAACACCGAAGAAAAAGCGGGGGAAAGTGCAGGTGTTGAACAGTCATAGGAAGGGAGGCGAAAGTACGGCTAAGGAGGCCTCACATTACTGGGTATCTGATGACATGGCGTTCCCCAAAGGATTGCCAAGCATAAGTCTTGGCAGATGTATTTATATATCTGCATAGGAGCTAATTCTCACACTTTTTTCAACACTGGAGCAATAGTTACTTTGTGAAGAATTTTCCACAAAGTAGAGGAAGTGTGCTTGGAATTTTAAGGGCTTCTTAGAGCTGAGTGGAGCCATCTTCACTCGAATATTCCATGTCATGAACGGTCACCATGAAAGAGGCTTAATCTTGCTTCGGGCTGTCCTGCCCACTATTGTATCTCTGCTTGTAATGTTAATAGTAAGACCCACCAAAGTTGCCACAGAGAAGAATGAAGTCAAGTGGTTTTACTATTTTTTGTACATTGCTCTGGCCCTAGCAGTGTTTCTGATGCTTATGATTGTGGTAGAGAACAAGGTGAAGAATTTCCTGGAGTCGGGATACTAAACTGTTGCCATTCTAAGCTTGCTCTTTCTTTTGTCTAATCTTACTGTTGTTAGAGATGGACAATATGAAGCAGCAAAGATTCTCTAATGGAGACCCGAGTTCCCCCGTTCTAGATGATAAGTAAGTCAATCAACAATAGTCTGAGCTTGCAGACATGGTGAGCAGCAGCAAGGAAGACCATGAACAGCTCAAATCCCTGAGATCATGCCTTACAAAAATGTTCAAGGGCCCAGCAAGGGGAAATGACTTACCATCCTATAAGAATTTGCAAGCATGGATATGATAATCTTGTTCTTAGCAGCAACTTGTGGGATTGGAGCAACTTTGATAGCCATTAACAACATGAGTTAGATTCAACATCAACACATTTATTTCACTCATCAACATCTGGGTTATTTTTGGGCCGGGTGGCTACAAGATTCCTCTCAGAATTCCTCTTGGTAAAATATAAGTTGATTCGAATCTATCACTTCTCTAGTAAGACCTTTATTGCACAAACAACATCATTTGCTAAGTGGGTCATCAATTGACGTCATGTACTACATACCCAAAACATAGACCATGTTTTTTTCCAAATTGACCTTCCACACCTCTTTGGCTTTACACCTACCAATTGCACAACCAAGACATAATAAATCTCATTTACAACATTCAATTCATGTTATTGAAATTCCATACTTGCCAGTTGAAGGGAAAGCATGGTAACCTAATCATTATCCTTTGGATTCAACATCCCTTTGATGGTCACTTTCACAAACTCTTCAAGGGTCCTGTTGTACTCAAATTAATTGTTACATAAAATCCTTCTATTAGTGCATCTTAATCTAGTTCCACACAGAGAATCTGGAGTCTGTGTAGAGACCTGGATGTTGTAGAATGTGGATCCAATGCAGCATGGAAAATAATTCATACAAGATAGGAGAATCATATATAACATTCCAAAGAACTTGTTGTCAACTCGGAATGCCCTCATGTTTGAAAGAATTGGTTGCTGATTTGCAAAGCAGTGAGAAAAGGTTAGGAACCAAAGCAAGTAGATTATCCCAAAAATGAACGTTCAACACTGGTCTTCATGTTAACTTGCATGGGAATCTTGTGTGCTCCATTTGATGAAACAGTGCAACAACATCTGACAATATAGGCATGGTTTGTCATTCTACCTCACTTTGCTCTTTTCACGTTTCAACTATGTGTATAAATACTATTAGCAATTCATCGGAATACACTAGGATAGTGAAGCACGTAAAATATTTTTTTATGAATTGTAGTGTGGTATGCTTCACCTGCATGTTGCCAATCTTTTTTATGTTTTGCTAACAAATTCTTCTATATATGTTGCAGAGACACTTCTGAGTCATACTGTTAAAGAATAGTACAAGATTGTGTAGCTATAGGATATCCATTATTTGATTACTAATTTTGAATTGATAAAGTGGAATTATTTGCTATTTTTTTAGGGTTTATTATGAGATTCTAGAGGCAAAATGATCATTTTGTGTTATTGAATAGAAGGGAAAAATAAATATTATAGAATCTTTCATGTTTTCCATTGCCTCTCTAGATTAATTTTCTCCCTCTATATCTCCCCCTATTTCTCTCTCGCTCTCTCCATCTCTATTTGTGTATCTCTACTCTCTATTTGTTTGTCTCTCTTTGTTGCCCCCCTCTATATCTTTCTATTTCTCTATCACTCTATCTCACCATATATATCCATCTCCCTCTCCCTCTTCCTCTATATCTCTCTACCTCTCCCTCTCTATCTACCTATATCTCTCCCTCTACCTCTATCTACCTCTCTATCTATTTGTATCCATCCTCTTGCTCTATCTTCATCTCTACCTCTATCTTCCTCTCTCCCCTATGTCTAAACATGTCTATAAATGTCCTACTAGTTCACCTCATGCCATACACAAATGTACACAAAAAATAGCCCAAAGATTTTAACTAATTGACATTCCACACGTCTTCGGCATACCCATTGCACACCAAGGTGTAATTGCTAGTTTTAACATATTCTAGAAAGTCATTATAATAAGACATATGCCAACAAGAACAAAACAAAAAATAGTGTGTGCAAACATATAAATAATTTGTTTTTGTTAATTACATCAAGACATGTAGCCTAATAATGACAAAATTACATAAAGTGTCATGTTATGATCATGTATATAGAAACCAAAACACAATTGACACATATTATATAAAACAAAAACTATAAAATTAAACTTTTAAAAAGTAGCATATAAATATATAATTAAATCAAGAGGTATTCTATAATAGTAGTAAGAAGTATTATGTGATGACCATGAACATAAAAAATCATTAATTTAAATTTGATGGTTATTTACATGTCAAATAATTAACATTTAATCATGAATACAATGTTAATGATATCATTTAATAATTAATTAAATATTAGTGATGTCTTATTAAATAAAAATATAAAAATAAAAAATAAGTAAAAAGTAACAATACTAAATAAGTAATATAGAAAATAAGTACATGGAAATGCAGAAACAAATTAGTGGTCAACCTTCAACATTTTCGAGCAAAACACATTTTTCATGAGAAAAATAACTATTTTTAATGCCTTAAAATTCAAATTTTTTTTGGGATCCCTAAAAGATAAATTCTTTATTAAAATAAATTTATTTTAAATTAAAAATTTAGTATTCCACCAAGGAGTATTTTTTACAAAATAATAAATAAATTTCAAAATATTTATCTTAAACCATTAAACTGATTAATATTTAGGGAAAGGACACCTCAGGCCAATACCAGAACAAGGAAAACATAAAAGTGAAAGTGCAAGTGTACCTGATGAGGAATCGAAGAGGATTCTGGTGGCTGTAGCATTCAGAAGAACCACAATGTTATCTGGATTTGCATACTGCAGAAGATCTGCAGCTGTGTGTCTCCTTCCATTGTTGTCAATGGTTGAAGCACCAATCTTGGTGCCCTCCAAATGATCCAGAGAATACCCATTATAAGGAAGCATTCCAGCTTCCAAAAGCGCATCCTTGAAAGCAGAATTCCAACGAAAAAGCTTGTCTGGCTTGAAGGCATTCAACTTCTCCACCCATTCATACGATTCATTTACAAGTTTCTCATCCCATTCCATCTCTCGAATGAATTCTGGGCTTGCTCTGCTGTAGAAACCAGCGTTAATGGCTGTTCCGCCGCCCAGAACTCTTCCCCTTACCAACTGCACTCCATCTTCTGAGACAAATCCCTGAATGACGTAAGGGAATTTGCTGGGATCCCCAAAAACATTGAAAGCACCTTTAACGTCTTCAGTGTAAGGATTTCCATATGGGGAATCTCCCCTTTCCAATAGCAAAACAGAATAGTGCTGTGACAGTGTTGCTGCCAGAGGACACCCTGCTGCGCCGCCTCCAACAACAATGTAATCATATGTTCTTGAAGCCGCCTTTTGAGCATCTACTGTCATAAACGGAAATGGGTATTCTGCAAACATCAACCACAAAACGTCCCCATTAATATAATATACCAAACATAAACCATTGAAATTTTTATGTGCATTCCTCTCATAAAACACAGAGATTTGAAACGAAAGACTGAAATAATGCACTTACCCAATTTCTGCGCTGCCACCGACGAACAGTAGAGCTGCTGATGATTTGTACAAAGAAGCAGGCATGAAATCACAAGGAAGAAAATCTCCATTCTCACTAGTCGATCTGATCCCTCGCATAGACTTGAAATTGAAATCAATCTAATTCCTCTTAAATAGATTCTAATTGAATACTAACCCATTAATTATACATTAATGTCAATCACTAGTGACAAAATAGTACTAACCCATGGATTGGTGTATTCAAAAGCATCTTGTGATTTTGAATATAGTGGTTGTTCAATTTTGTGTTCATCAAATGTTGTTGTATAAGTTGTTATGTTTTGGTCTAAAGTTGTTGAGGTAGATGCTTTTGAAGGGTCGTTTGAGTTTTGTGTTGACATGACTGATATTTCATATGCCTTATTGGAGTCTTTGTTTATGATCTAGTATTCATCCATGAGTGTTGGTGTGAAGTCTAAGGAACCCCAATCTTCACCTAATAGCTTTGAGTGTTCTTTTTGTTTTGGTTTTATGGATTCCATGTGTGTAGTGGATATTGCTGTGTTTAAATGATATGCATTGTTTTTCTCAATGTTCAAGTGACTATTGGGATTAGGGTAAACTTCAAGAATGTGAAATTTGTTGTTGTGAATGTATTTCATTTTATGATGAAGAGTGGAAGGCACACCATTCATTGCATGAATCCATGGTCTACCTTTAAGATAAGATTATGTGAAAGTTTATGAGGCATAACATGGATTGGTGTATTCAATGTGGCCACTCCAACCATAAGAGGTATAATGATCACCCCAAGTAGTTTCATTTTGACATTTTCAAATCCCTTAATAGATAAAGAATTAGGTTGAATTTTCAATTGATCAATGCCAAGCCTATCTAGAAGGATCACACAACACATGTTAACCCCTGAGCCAGTGTCAACAACAGTTCAATCACGAGGGGAAGTCAATTAAGCCGGCTTTGTAGGTATGAATCCATTTTATTTATGGTAGCCTCCTTGAAAACATAAAATTAAATACTTAGACTTGAATACAAAATTCTTCTAAAAAGAGTTAAAAATTTAGTAGATGTGAGACCTGAATTAAAATATCGATATTAAATTTTTAATAATATTTTAAAGTAAAATTTAATTGATGTGATTTACGAAAAAAATATAGATATATGTTTTGATGTGTCCTTTTGACTAAAATGTTTTGTTTTGTTTTTTTTAATTTTTAAAGATAGTTCATAAACATTGAGATTGCAATCATTAAGACTTATACTAGCTTGTGTGGGTACAACACATATAGACAGACTATGCAAGGTCTTAAGTTCTATATGAATAAGATAACTTAAGTTCAAAATAACCATCTATATTGTTATCTTAATACATGTTAATTATTGTCAAAGGTTCAAAAAAAAATACATGTACATAACCACTACATATTTTTGTTGTCTTGGTCCCGTTCCATCCATCCAATAGGTGGATCAAACTCAATAATCACATCATTGGATCTAACTAGCTCAAAGGTACCATCTTTATCATTGTTAAAGTGTAATTTTGCTCTACTTTTTGTTTCAGGTTCTTCTTCTTAAAGTGACCAACAATGAAACATTGTAAACCATGAGTCTTTTACAAGACTCGGTAAGTGACCTCCTTGTTCTATGATGTTTTTCCTCATTCCTTAAAATCCATATTAATCATAAAATTTCAATAGTAAATATTAACCAAAATAGGTTTTCTTCTTTATTCAACTTAATTATAGTCCCACAAATAATATATTTCCAATTAATATTGTCCCCCCAACCTTTTAAATCCAAACAAAATAAATTCCAAACCTTTCTAGCAATATAGCAATTTTAAAAAGTGGTTTATTGACTCAAGCTATCTGCATATATTACACAAATTTGTATATCAGTATGGCAGAATTTGAAAGGAAGATTTTGAAAATAAGAAGCCACTTAAAAAAAATATTTCCTTGGTGCAAGAGAGTTAGATCAAAGTTGATTAAATATATTTTGTAGTTAAATTTAAGAGACAAGTTTCATCACTTATTAATGTATTGAGAAATATAACTATTCATACACAAAGTTCTATAATTAGTCTTAGCATTAATTTTTTGAATAACAATGCTATCCTCCCATTTAAGCATGTTTAAATTATCACTATCATCAATACACCCATTGTGCAACTGAAGAACCTTACAAGCCTTCCTCAAAGTAGAGTATGTTCTCTAGTTAGAAGGGAGATCATACTCCCACCTCAAGGTAGCCTATGTTTTTAGGTGCAGATCTCTAAGACAATATCATTAAAAAAATTCAAACCTTTAGAACCCAACTTTTAGTAGAGAAACCTTGTAAAAATGCTAAGGGTTTTCTTTTATGTTCAAGGTCCCACCAAATGGATGTGTTAGTATACAAATTCTTGTTACAATCCACAATAGCAACATTATTATTATTTATCATTTCCCAAGCTTTCCATATACTTATCAAGACATTGGACCCTACAAGAAAAACTAGAAATTTTCCTATTAAAAAGTCATAGAAAGGAAGAAAATTCTAGGATTTGGCCTCCTCAGGGATAACAAGATGAATGTTGTTCCTAACTAGCACCTTCCAAGCCTCATCCTCATGCAAGGCGTTAAGGATACACATAACAATAAGAGAAATCCCTTGCATCCTTAGTATTTCAACCCCAAATCTCAATGCATCTTGTCCACACAACACCATTCTTATTTGACAAAGTGTTTCATCTTTTCCCCTTGTCATCTGACCATAAGAATTTCCTTATCCTTTTATAAATATTATTAACTTGATAACTATTGAAAAGCCAAATAAAAGAATAATACAAGTTGTAAGAAGATATAATCTTTTGGAAAATCTAGATTCTTCTAGAAAATGATAAATATTAGCTATTCCAACTATCCAACTTCCTATCTAATGGGACTTGCAAAGTTCTATTCCCCTTATGATATTTGACCCTTTTTAAAATTTTAAAAATCCTTTTAATTAAATGCAAGGAAGTGTTAAAATCGTGCATTAGGGCTCCTAAAATCCTAACTCTTGTCTGTAACCCTAGAAAATATCTAAAACCCTTCGCACTTTTCTTATATTTCCCCATTGACCGATTACCAAAGTTACCCCTTGCTTAATTTATGACCTTTAGGAATCAATCTCATGCATTCACTAGCCATGTTTGCTAGGTTACCAATTTGGTTCACTTTTTTTAAAATCTTAAGGTCTTAAGTCTATGTCCCTCTATACCATTAACTTATTGCCCCCTTTTTTCCTACTCCCTAGCGTTTACTTATGAAATAAATCCCACACGTGCTGTAATAAAATTACTTAGGTCATCTACACTTAGTGTTTAGTTCCCACCATTCATTTTACCTTTTTTGCACTTCCACACGAAATATTTTGCTAAGGACCTGACAACCTATTGGAATCACAAAAGAGGAACAAGTGTCATGTTTTTAAAGAATTTTGAGGTTAGTTGGGTCTTTAAAGGAAGGTAGTGTATAAGTTTCATGGAATGTTGGCACGTGGTAGGTGGTTAAAGAATTTTGGAGGTTCACCAGCTCATCACAGTATGTCTTTTCCCATGATACGGAACCATGGAAGAAGACTGTATGATAGTGATCTTATGCGAATTAATATCATTGGCCAGAGATCTCTCAATATATTCTTTAGGCATATTGAGTCATCGAACTAATTATTGATCTTGTACTTCCATCACCAAATGCATTGTTCACATTCAAACTTGATAAATAGATAGATGGATGAGATGCTTTTGCAAGAACAAGGATTAATGCTGGAACTTATGGATGTCGACTCAATATTTTATGAGGTTTCCTTCATAAATGTTGTAGATCAATATAAATGATCATTCTATTACATATTTATTTGGCATAAAGTCTACAGAACTTCCTTTTTTCCACAACAATCCAGAGCTTCTAAAAAGTCAAGAATAGGTATTTTTTTCTCTATTTGATAAATTTAGCAAATTTGCAATCTTATGGTTCAAAATGAAAATTTGTATAGCTTGCCTAAGAGTTTTTAAACTCTAAATTTACAAGAAATTTTTTTATTTGAGACCAATTTGAAACCATGATTCAATCAAAAGATCAACCCTCTACCTCCAAGAGATGATTTGTCGAAGACTTTATTGCTTAACTCCCTAATTCTACATGAATGCCCATTTATCCCCATAGCCATGGTGTGGTTGTTGGCTTAGTTGATAATGGCAAAGAATGTAGGGATGTTGAGCTTCCTCTCTCCAGGTGAGAATTATTTGTACATTGGTATGGAAAGAGGAATTCCAATGTTTCCATTTCAAATGTCTAGACCTATGACTTGGGAAGGTTGGTGGTCCCTAGCATATTCATGAATGTAGCTTTTGTTAGAAATATTGTTGAAAAATGTGATGAAAATGGGTGAAGCCACAATAGTGGTTTACAATTCAAGTGAGGAAGGAAAACTCACAAAAATGACCCCAAAGTAAAAAAAAGTGATTTTGGGGGTTTGTACGAACCTACTGGTTCAAGCGAACCCATTAGGGGTTCGACCAAACCCCTTTGAATTTTGACTGCCAAAAAACCAAAAATAATGTAGAGCAAAGGGGTTTGAATGAACCCCTTTGAAGGGGTTCGCTCGAACCCCTAGGGGTTCGTACAAACTCCCCTTATCCCTCATCCCCCCTGAGACAAAAAAACCTAAATTTTGGTACTTTAGGGCTTAGGTTGAGGATGAAAATGGAGGAATCTTCACAAACCCAACTAGAATCAAGTAGCCCTTAGAATGAGCTATCCAATGAATATAATTTTAATATTTTTTGGTTGTATTATGTATTTATTTTTTTAGTTTTATTAAAATTAGGTTTTTCATTGAAAATGAAGGTCTATGTTCTGCACATGTGGAAAAATAGCAGATTATCAAAAAAAAAATTGAAAAATATAAGTGCACCAGATATTGAAGTCCTTGATCCAAAAAAAAGATAAAATTGAATTTCGATATATACAAAAAAATTTACGCATTATATGATCACACTTTGTCTAAATTGCAATTGGTTTGACTTTGAAACTTGATTAAGGAAAAATATTCAATAAAAAAACTATCTAAGCAAGTGGAAGCACTGGATATTGGAGTTACAAATCTAAATTTGAAAGAATTAGAATTTTATCCTTCATGGAAAAAAAGTTCTCCATTATACAGTGTGCGTCACTTTTTTAAAATGTTGTTTTTGAAAAAATACAGTTTTCGTGGGAGATGGAAAAAGAAGTACAATCGGATTCCATAAATTTTTTTTAAAAAAAAATTAGAATCTACAGAAAAAATATGATGAGACTCTAGTTTGCATCATCTTCAAATTCCTCACGATTTAGCAGCTATATGTTCCCGAATGTGAAGATTTAGTTAAAAATAATAATTTTAGTGTCCAGTTTGACCAAAAATTGTAAACCACTATTGTGGGATCACCCAAATGTAAGGGTTATTAGAGCTACAAATAGAGGGGAGCTGATTTTAATTAGTCAAGTTTTCATCTCTAGATTTTTTAACCTAAAGTTAGCTGCAAACAAGGTTATGGATTTTAACTTTTTCAAATAAAAGTATCAGCAAGATAAAAATAACTTCAAGTTGCATTGGCTTCTGAGGTTTAGATTGAAAGGTTTTGATAAAAGGTCTTTAAAAATACCTGCTAGTGAATCAAAACCCTTCATCTTGAATACTTTTGAAGATTATTCTGTTAAGACATACTATGCATTATGTCAAGTATTGGAGGGAGATGTACAGATAATAATGTTAATACCTCTTATCTATATGGTTGTGGATATCAAGAATCCTTTGGCAAATAATGAATTCGACTTTGCCACCTTCATAGCCAATGCTATCCACAAAAAACTTGTGGAAATTAAAAGAAATTGCAAAGTAATAAAATTCATGTGGTACTATCTCCTATGCCATATGTTCTTATATGGAGGAAGAGGACAATTGGATAAAACCCTACAAAGTCATATAGAAGGTGAAGAGGGAAGTTCACTTCCTCTATAATGTTGGACCCATATATGGGATATACATTGCAATGCATCCAAATATATCTCATTTTTTAAAACCACTTTTTAAAGAATATCCTCTCACATTTGGGAGTTAATGATGTCAAGTTACATAAGAAAGTTTTGGATTTATTTTAAACTAAGGATAGAATATAAGAGCTAAGAGTTCAACACAATCAAGGAGATTGCTATCTCCACATTGAATCCATAGTCGTTAAGGTGTATGGGTGCCCTATGGGTCCTCATGTGCTACCAAGGTGTGTTCCATTTAGGTTAATTTTTTTGGAGGTTATGTGGCAAATGAGCGAGGAAGAAAAGGATCATATCAAAGGGAAAAACAAGGGATGATTTTTCCATTTTTAACCATATTTTTTTAATATAATTTTACTAGAAAAATATTGGAGTAACTTTATCTAATGCTCTATGTGTACAAGATACCTCAAGAGAAGATAAGAGCTTGTGATCCTTAAGGATTCATGAGCTAGGTTAGGACAGACATCAAGAGATCAAATTTCCAACCTTAGCTCCACTTTAGTGAGGATATTTTAAGGAATTGCAAAGATGAGAAAGAGGTTACTGACAAAAAATTAAAATAGGTGGCATTCACCAATGCAAAGGCTGCTAGGAAAAAGAAGAATAAAGATTATCATGGGCCATTTTTTGAGATAAGAGATCCAATTGTTAGGATCTAAAGGATCATATTCTATTTTGATTAAATTTTTGCAAAGACTCCAATCTTAGAAGAGAGGCCAACATATCGACCCAAGACAAATCCTTTTGTCCATTCTTTTACCAAAAGGCCTAAAGAGCCTATCATAAGGGAAGATGCTCCATAGAGCCCATGACATGTTTCACCCCTTCTCCCCCTGATATGTCAGTATCCCCTCGTCATGTAATTCATGTAGATTTCCCTCCAAGGGAACAACCCCAAAAGAAGAGGATGTTCAAGTGACTACAAAAGAAGTGTGCCAACAAATAACTTCTTCCCCAAAGGAAATCACTATTGTAATTCCCCAAATAATATTTGTCATAGATGTAACAATGGGGAGGGATGAGGCTACAATTCATCTCAAATGATGAATTTTTGAAGTCAAAGGAATTCAAATATTTTGTCTTCAGATCAAGAAGACAAGAATTCCATAAAAGATTTGATCAGATAAAGGCAGGTGTAATTGTTGCAAAATATGAGGTCACTGAAAAGGTGATGAAAAAGATGAATTTTGATGCACGAAATATCACCCTTGAAGAGGGAAGAAATATTGTCAAAGGAATTGGATTACTATTGCTTTCTAAATGGAACATTGTTTCAGAAATAGTTTTTGACACAATAAGAGGAAAAGATGAAGAGATCTTTTCTTCAGAAGAGAAGGCTCGAGTGATACTATTAGGATCAAGGTTCAACCCAAAGTGGGAAACCCTTGCAATATGGGATTTGGCACCTAATATAAATAAGCCTCAAGTTGGAGAAGCAACATAGGACATAAAGGGAGGATTAGAAGTAAAGAGGGTATCAAATACCTCTGCCCTTGAGGATACCTCACCAATGGTAGATGTTGCTAAATTTAGTGAAGCAACTACTAGGACACTACAAAGTGATAATGAAAAATTATTGAGAGATCATCTATGAATTATTACAGAATATAACAAGTTGAAGATGAAAGAGATTGGGGAAACAAGATTCTCTTCAGTAGCACATTTAGGTGATTTAATAAAAGAAAATGAGGAACTTAGAGAAAAAGTTTAGATGTTGGAGGAGAAATTAAGGAATGTTCAAAGTGACCAACATAAAGAAATTTTTCATGTTGTGTCTAACAGTTTGGGAAATTTAATATTCAAAATTTTGAAAAGGTTAGAAAATGTTCATAGAGATTATGCAAAAGCAATCACCAAGGTGGCTAAAGACAAGGAGAGAACTAGAGACATTATGAATAAAGGGGTCCCTAGAGTAACAACTTTGAATGGAATGTATAAGGGATCTGCACATGAAGCTAATCATCCCAATGAAATTTTTCATGTATATATTATGGCTAACCTAGCAAGAGAAATACATACATATATGGATCAATTTATAGAAAAGGCCAAGACAAGGCTTAAATTTTTTAAGAATGTAGAAGTTATAATTATTCCCTATATCAAAAACGAAGATGGGGAGATAAAAGAATTCCTTCAATGGAAGTCTCAATTCAGGGAACTGAGCCCCACTTTGTATGTTTTCATTTGTGAATAATAAAGTTGATATGGATCTCCTCAAAACTTGTATGGATAAGTTGATTTATATATACCATCTCTTGGATGCTTTTAAGAAGGAAACTAGTACAATTTTTTCTGTATACTTGTTATTTTAAATATATTGATCTACTTCTTGCATTCCAATGGCCCTCATAAAGGTCATACCAGGAATGACACTTACTAGGGTTATAAATACTTTTGGTATCCAATTTTGCTAACAAAATTTTGGGCTTAAGTTATCAAATTTTGAGTTGGGGAATGGCAAATTTTGCAATTTGAAGAGTATAGAAAAAATAAAGTACTTCCTAAATCAATGGGTATTGTACTATGAAAAATCAACACAAAAATAATGGTAATAAAGAAAGGGATAGTGTGAAATATTTGAGTTGGATTTCAATCAGTCGCCACTAACCAGATATAATAGTTGCATGGGCTTGTCAAGAATAAATGTCAAAAATTTCCTATTATCTACAAGGAGCAATTTTGAGAAGACCATCCCCATATGCCAATATA
Organism: Sequoia sempervirens; assembly: GCA_007258455.2. Taxonomy (NCBI): domain Eukaryota; kingdom Viridiplantae; phylum Streptophyta; class Pinopsida; order Cupressales; family Cupressaceae; genus Sequoia; species Sequoia sempervirens. The sequence continues at coordinate 671,115,237 of VDFB02281492.1, forward strand.
AATACTCCAAAATATCTTCAACCACCTTTGAAGAGGTTTTTCCTTTTGCATTTATGTTTGTAAGTAATGTCACCACCTACGATTTTGTCTTTTGTGACTTAAGTGGTGGAATGAGGATTTTTTCTTATTGCTTCCCTTGTCTCTATAAAAGGAAATTATAAATCGCATTTTAATATTTGGATTCTCAATATCTTGAGTCCTTAGCTTTGTAGTATTTGTATAGAATTATAGTTTTTGTATATTCAAGTCCTTTGAAGTCCAGAGAAGAAATGCTATATTTTTTCTCTATAATAAAAATAGATGACTCAAAGAAAAATTATGTTTTCTCAAAGTTGAATGTCAATTTATTACTGTCTACATATTGTAACACATCCTCTTTTAAATCAATATGATCAAAGATTGTTTATGGTTCTCATATCACATTTTATGTTATGAATGTTTGAATTGTTAGCTTTTGTTCAAGGAATGGATTAAATTTTATTTTAGTTTATCACTAAAGATTGTGTTGTTGCAGTAAGGATTTTTAAGTAGAGTAATATTGTTTTCTCTTTGTTAGTTTCTCATTGTAATGAAGTGAGGTCATAAGAAGCCATAAATTAAATCTATTGTAGGAGAGTTTTACCTCATTTCTTAACTCTGTAGTGGATAAGCCACTATCCAAAATGATTCACAGAGATCAAAACTAAGTAGAATCAAACACAAACACAAAAAAAATTGAAAATTTACTTTTATTGTAATTTACTATTTTATGCTCAATCCATACTATCAAGAAATATAGAGAAAATAAAGCATTTTGAAGATAATTTAGCTAGTCAAGATCACCTTTTATAAAATTAGTGTGTAGAATATGTTAAAGCATAAGTATAACTATTGTTATATGTTAAATGATGTTATAGGGTAACCCACCATGGTTTTTTAGAGCCTAAAGTTTAGAGGAGACGAGTATAAAATCTATCTCCTATTCATTGGCCATTGAACTAGGGATTTTGAGTATAGGATATAGCCAACCCTTAGAAAAACCTAGAAAATAAATAGGAAACATAAATAGATTGGTGAATTCACTAGGGAATAACCCTAACCCTTGATCTTGTCCATGGTGGTATCATCTCAACCCTACATTTCTTAGAGGCATTTCCCCTAAAATTAGAGGATTTTTCCCTCATTTTCATCATTCAATAAAGCACACAACCTTGCATTGTAACTCACAAGCATCCAAACCAAGCATAACCTCCATTGTTGCAGCTCCATTTGCATCCACATTATGTATCTATCCAAATACCCACTTGCATCATTGCATTCCTCATCCACTCAAAATCATTTAGAGCTAGGTTGCATGCTATTTTCTATCCAAAGGAGCACACAATCGAATGATTCAACATGGCCAACCAACTCATCAACTTGGAAAAGGTAACACCCTCTCTTTATCTTTTATTTTGTTCATTTCAACTAGGCTAATTGTTGAGGTGTTGTTTGTGTATTTCCTTGTTTTTCATTCATTTCGTTTTGCATTTTAGACTAGGATTTTCACCTACACACATTTCTAGCATGCCTAATGGGACCCACATCACAGGTTTACCCTTTCACGTTTGTTGTTGTTTCAATTTTGTAGGTTTAGGTTTTACATGTAGGCACGAATCCACCATGATGGGAAAATGTGTGCCTTATAGAGGGAAATATGAAGTCAAAAATAGGTGAACTTGTAGTTAGGGGTGAATTTTCCAGTCACAAAGGCCAATTCACATTCAACAAATTTACCTTTTTGTGAAAAAGGGGTGAATCTGACATTAGGGGTGAATTTGCAAGGGTCTCTGAGAAACAGGCAACAGTGCTCGAGTTATAGAGGTGAAAGTGAATTCGCCTATCCTCTCAAAATAGGTGAATTTTCCTTGAATAGGGGCAAATTTTCTCATCAAAAAAAGTGAATTTTCGTCCTACAGAGGTGAATTTGAGGTAAATCCAAAACTTTAAATTTTAGTTTTCATCTCCATTTTGGTTTTGGTTTCCAGCACTAATCTGCTAACTCTTTTGTTTGTGAGTGTGCTTGGTTTTTAATAATGATTTGTGTAGATTGTCTTCATTCGTCGAAGACCGGTGGTGTTAAATTACTGACACATTTTTTGTAGGATGATCGGTAAAAGGCCCTTTAGTTAGTATGTCAATTATTTTTCTTACTAGCTAGGCACACATAGAAGTAATTAAAGGGTCAACTAACTTGCTTGTTGTGTTTGGGAGTGAACTGTTAACGTATCCAATCCCCTTGTGCCATTCGATGATCTTGCGTGATGAGAAATCACATTTTACTCTAGTCTAGTCTAGTCTACCTAGGAGGTGCTAGTGTGTCTAAGCTCTCCCCTTGCATTATGTGTGAGCCTTGGGACCAGCCGAAATGTCTAGTATCTTCTTCCCTTAGCGGGACTTGCCTAGGATTTCATCCCATAGGGGATGATCCCAACAACATGTTACCAACGAGGTATATAAAAGGGGGAGAGCTAAAGTTGTACCTCAATCCAATCACGTTGTGCTCAGCAAAGTGTCGAAGCTAGGGTGATACCTAGATAAGACATGCAAAGTTGGTTTGAGTTTCCAATACCTTGTTGGGGCTCCTGACTCATGCTTGTGATGGGTCAGTATTCACGTTTGTTCCCCACGTACCATGTATATATCGTGGACTCATGAGATAGCTTGGTATAGTGCAAGGGATGTGTGTCATACCCAAAGTTACTCACCACATACTCCCTTGGGTTGAGATAGAAATCCTAATGGTGGACTACGATAATCCTTGAGTTAGAGTGTGAAGGTGAGCCTGTGGCATCTGTTGATGACCTTGTGCCACTAGAATGCTAGATATCTACCTTCATGAGAAAGGGTGATCTGGAGAACCACCTCAGTATCATAGAGTATTAACCTTGGGTTGTCCCCTCAAGGTGGTGGGCCTACATCAAGCTTGTAAACCCTTATCATTAATTTTATGATTGTGTTGCTTGACGTTTCTTCATTGTACAATACCAATGCTTTTATTTTTGGTTGAGTCAGTCCAACCTTCTGTCTATTGTTTGTTGTGCTTGTTGTCATTTACGATAGTCAGCCCTTGCCTACAAAGGTGAATTTTCCCCTTTCAACTATAGATAGGAAATTTTTCCCTGCAAAATGGTGATTTCATGTTAGAGTCTAGACTAGGTCATCCATTTGGGTGAATTCATCTTTATCAGAGGTGAATTTTCTTGTGGGTCACTTTTTAGGTGACCCCGTTTTCACCCATTCTCTAGAATAAGTGAGCCTGTCTATCCTTTAGGCGAGTTTGTTAGTCGTCACCATCAAATTTTCCATCTCTTGGGGGTGAACCTACTATCCACAGGGGCAGTCCCATTTTCAATTTGAGTCATCCTGTCAGTCATCATCCATCAAATTCACCTATTTTCATAGAGTAGGAAAATTTTCCCTCATCTGGGATGAACTTGTTGTTAGTCCAATTCTACCCGTCCATCCTCTTGTCTGTCGAATTAGTCCATTCCATTAGGATAGGTGAATTTTCTCTCCACAAGGGTGATCCTGCTTCGCATCTGAGTCTTTCATCCATATGAGTCAATATTTAGGAAAAAAATTTATCGAATAGGCAATCTTGTTTTTAGGTGATTTCATTCCTCATCCGTACCGTTCAAGAAACAAGCGTGTCTGTCAGTCCCTTGGGAAATTTTGCAAATCAAGTTCGCCTGTTCCCATGGTTTTAAGTGATCCTTCCTTGGCTATAGGCGAATTTGCTAAATTTTGGGCCAACCTATCTCAGAGATAGGTGAATCTGTATTTCAACTTCACCTATTCCTTATGTCTCCTCTAGGTATAGTTGAATTTTCTCATCAACTTTGCCCTTTCTGGTGAACCCATCAAAGATAGGAAAATTTTCTCATCAACTTCACCTGTTTCCTGTGGGCCCTTAAGACTTAGGAAAATTTGATCTCCCCGAATAGGTGAATTTTCTTAGAACAGAGGAAATTTTTCTCCCCTTAGATAGGCGAAGTTGTGACCTAAAGAGGAAAATTTTCTTGACACAAAGGCGTATTCATTTACCATACAAATTACAGAAAGTGAATCCTTTGGACCACTAAAAACTTGTCATTTTTTTAGTCCTTTTTCGTGATAAAAAAAATTCATCATCCATTTTCGTGATAAAAAAAATTCATCATCCATTTGCTCGTGATAGTCACTTTATTCCATCTACATTTTCCAAAACTCATCAATCTGTCAATCAGGTCATATAGATGCATCTTAGAACATCTCTAGATTGCATATCTATCATTGGTTTGTCAATCCCAATCCCTTAGACTTTATTTTAAAGGTTTTTATCCAAGTTGGCTTAGGTGCCTAATCCCATTCGTCATCATCTGAATCTACTTACGATTTTCATCCATCTTGAGTTAGTCATCATCTTTAACACAATTAATCTACTTCCATCTTGAGGTAGATTTGGTGACATAATCATCCCTTTTTCAATTCAATCTGATCAATCAACACCTTATATCATCTAGTTAAACCTTTGAACTTAGTTTAGAATTGGTTTCATCAATTCAATCTAATCAATCATCCAATCCTATCGATCCTCTCATCTCATCAATCAATCTAATCGAATCCTATCACATCCTCTATACAATCATCTAATCAATCAATCCATCATCCAATCCAATCAATCCTTTATTCTTCATCTAGATCCTTCATCTAAGTGCATCCTAACATGTAGCATCATCTTAGTCTTCTTGGTAATTTTACATTTTCATGCCCGTTATCACCCAATCACAAGCAAAAAAAATCATGGCAGAAAAATAAGGTCAAGGTAACTAGCCTAACATCCCTTAGGATCCCAATAACGATGGCTCATTCCAATCCAATACCGAGGCCCAAAAAATTTCACCACCTGGTGATGAGAACATGGTCAATCAACCTAAAGTCATAGTTGACAAGTATCTCAAGAATCCTACCAATGTTCAAATGATAGATCATCTCCTTAATGAGTGTGGGGATAAAATCATTTCTGCATTACTCTTGAAGGGAGTCAAACCACCACCTAACATTGACCTATCCCTATATGTCAACAACACACCCCCTCCAATGTCTTACGACCCCCAGAATTCATAAAATGTTCTAGAAAATTTGTATGTCCCTGAGGGTCCACCTATGGAAAATTGGTATCAACTTGGGTTTAGAAACTTCATGATGTATCAAGTCACAAACTACCTCGAATTCTTATTTCAATTGTGGGAGCATCACTATATCCTAATGATCCCCTTTCTTATGGTATGTAGTAGAATCTCCCACCTCTGGCACTTGTCATGCCTACCCAGCAAGGCCTAACCCCCATACCATCTGCACCACCACTTCCACTTAATCAACCAGGTCAACCACCAGTAAAAACTGGGGAAAATCCTTTTCTTGCACTGCCACCACCTCCTGGATCTACACCCACATCAAACTTACCATCACCACCTTTCACATCCCAGCAGCCACCCCAAGGCAATGTCCCAACATTCTAACAACCTCTAGTTATCCCACAGTAGTCTGCTTCATTGCAACCACCTCACTAACAGGTGACACCACAACATACTAACATCCCATCTCAAACACCACAACATACCACCATCCCATCTCAAACATCACTTTCATACTACCATTCCCACACAACCTTGGCATCAGGAAACACATGCTAGATCATAGCCTCAACAACCATTGCAAGGTGCCTCAATACCAATCCCTTAGCAGCAACATATCCTATCTCACCCTCTCTACCAACAACCACCACATCATCAACAACCACCCTAGCACACCCAATTTTTGACACAAACATAAGGCAATACTCTTGCTTGGTACCTTTACCATCCATCCAATACATATTGCATCTTTACCACCCCATCTAATCCTAATCCCAATCTTTCTTATCAGAACCCTTAGCAATTCCAACAACCACCTTACACAAACATCCAAAAATCCCAAATCCAATCCTTATTACCAAACATCTAATCCGCAACCATTTCCATATACTACCCAATAGTCAAATGCTACATATAATTACCAATCCAATCTGTATTATACCTAGTAGAAACTGCCATATCAATAGGGTGGTTCCACCACCACCTATTATCAACAACAACCATCCTATCAGTAGGGTGCTTCCACCTTGTCATATTACCAAGCCCCTCCGCCATACCAACAAGGTGCTTCCACCTCATATTATCAAACACCACCACCATATCAACAAGGGGCCTCCTCTTCATATTACCAAAATCCATCATCCTACCATCAATCTTATGCCAATACACAACCACAACCCACCTATACTAATCAATATCAACAAACGCCTCCATATATCCCTCCACAAGCATATGATCAAACCACTTCAACCCCATCTTCATTCTATCAGCAATATGCTCCTTATAATCAATCCAATCCATCTAATTCCCCTCCCTCTGCACATGCTAATAAAGAGTGGGAAGAAGTCAAATATGCATTAAAAGACTTGCAAGCAAGGACTAAAAAAAAATCTCTTAAGTTTGAAGACATAATTTATCCCTATCCATTTGATCCCTCAATCTCACTGGTTCCTTTTCTAAAGCATTTTGAGATGGAAAATTTTGACAAGTACAAAGGAACAAAAGACGTAAAGAACCATCTTCAAGAGTTCTATTCCCATTCTCAAGAAGTCCTCCACAATGACAGTTATCTCCTACAATTATTTCCAAGGAGTTTAATAGGGATAGCTCTCGATTGGTTTATGGCTCTCCCAAAGGGATCCATAAAGTCTTTTGCAAATATTTTAGAAATTTTTTTCACACTTCTTCTTTAATTTGTAGAAGGATATTGATACTTTATATCTTCTGAAAGAGAAACAACGTGAGGGAGACTTTTGCAAGCTACCTCCAAAGGTGGCGTGCTTTGGCCAATTAGATGAAATCCCCACTCAGTGAGAAGGAAATGGTCACTCTTTTTCTAGAAAACTCTCATGAAGACATGGAACATAATCTCAATCTTCACTGTGTCACAACCTTTGCAGAGGTAGTAGAGAAGGGTCCAATCATTGATAGAGCACTTATTGCTAAAGGAGTGATCAAAATTTATAATCCTAATAAGGAAAAGTTGTCCAAGGATAAATCCTGCTACTGGAACAAGAATAAGAAAATTGTTAAGGATGGTGTCACTAACATCAAACATGTTCAAGTAGCCAACACCTCCTAGAGGCAACATGTCTCTAATCAACCATCCATTTCCAATGTCATATCAATGCCACAAGGGGTACATCGTCTTGCTCAACAGTCCAACTAGAATAGTCAGGGGAAGAATAAATGTCAATTCACTCAATTAGGAGAATCCTCAAGTGCCATTTTAATAGACTCCTTGAGGTGAGCTATCTGATCACATATCCTGTGACCAAATCTTTTGATGAGTCTAAGCTGAAGCCCACTTGGTATAAGGAAAACAAATATTGTGATTTCCACAAAATCAAAGGGCATTCCACAAACAAATGTGAAGGGTTGAAAACCTACATCTAGGATCTTATAAATGAGGGTGATATACATGTGGATGCCAACCAGGCCCCATCATCCAATGCTCAGCTTCAAATATATCAAAAATCCTTGCCAAAACATAAGTAGGGTGCTAGTACATCAAATGCTAATCCTAGGTCGAGTAACAACACAAATAACATCACTTACAAGAATGTGCCATATAACTACAATGGAATTGTCATATGCATTAGTCAGATCAAGCCGCATGTGTCTATGATACATGTAAAAGGAAAAGACCTATGATGTGCTATTACAACTTTCCGCACACGCATCACCATCCCTGGAGCCTCTATGTCAACCTAGCCATTGCTTGCTATAAGCTCCCAATATAATATTCTTAATCACCTAGGAAATACTTTGACTCAAGTATCTATCTTAGATTTTCTTAAGTCTTCTCCTATTCACTAAGAAATCCTAACCAAAGGTTTACAGGATACCCATGTTCCCAATGATATAGATCCTACCCAATTTCAAGCATTGGTAGGACACAGGTATCAGCCACATATCAACTAAGCTTTAGTCAAAATGATATGCCTTGCATTGATTTGAATCATAACTGACCCTCCATATTGAGGTCCTCATAGCCTGACATAAAGTGAAAAGGGTCTTGGTAGATAATGGCTCTGCCCTAAATCATTGTACATTAAAGTTCATAAAGTAGGTAGGCTACACCCATGCCAACTTAAATAATTAAGTTATCACTATCAAGGAATATGACAACGCAGAACGTGACTCTGAGGGAACTATTTTTCTTCCAAGTTAGGTTGGTCCTATGGTATAGTACACTACCTACCATGTCCTTGATCTAGACCTTCCATATAACCTTCTTCTTGGCTACCCATGGATCCATGCTATGTAGGCTATCCCATCCACTTACCATCAATGCTTGAAGTTCACATTTAAAGGGATGGAAGTTACAATACATACAGATCCACAACCATTTGAGTATTTTTGTGCACTAGAATCTTCCTTCCCCTATTCTCACTACTGTCCAGGAGTGGAAATGGGGGCACCTCAAGCATCATCTTCCTGTCCATCCTCCAACACACTATCCACCACATCATCCATTCCATCTTCCACATCTGACTCCACAATCACCAAGGTCCAAATCATTGATAAAGGTTGTGGTGAGTATGAAATGCGCACATTTTTAAATATGGCAACCATGCCATCCTCACCTCATATATATGGACAACCTTCTCAGTCTACGCTAAAGCAAGAAGAGAAAACAATCACTTTGAGCTCTAAGAATTTTGGATCCAACACTTTCCATTCTCTTTAAACAAGAAAAGATACACTAGAAGATGGCATTAGTAAATGAATACATTGTGAGGAGCCTCAACCTTCTCCCCCTCTTAAATATTATTTCTAGGAGGTGTACCCTTATGCCTCAAAGCTAGCTGAAAGATATAATTATCAAGGGGGGGCCTTGGCATAGAAGAACAAGGAAGGTGACAACTTGTTGATACCCCAATACGACTAGAATACTCGAGCTTAGGCCATGAAACAAAAAAAAAGGGTCCTATGCCATAAACTAGTACTTCTAATAACATTAGTGTGGAAAATGGTCTCCTTGAAGACATACCTGAGGAACAATCCATCATACTTGCATATGATGATGTGGATCTCTCTTCCATGTTTGATTGCCTATCTATCTTCTCTATCATCCTTTCCCTTTTCCATCTTGAGCTCATTGATTGGGACCTACGCAGTAGTGCACCTATTGAGACCTTTCCATTAGTGGATACTTATGTGAATCTTATGGGATTGGGAGAGGATGAATTCCCTAATTGCAAAAATAAGAAGAAACAAAATCAAAGAGGGTCATCTAGTAAAAACCTCTCTGAGGCACTTCCCAACTTGGAAAAAGTAAAAATAAAGGGTGTATCCAACAATGAAAACCTTGAAGAGGCACTAGAGGATGTGGATGTTCATCTTCCCCTTGTGGGAACTCAATTATCTTAACGGTCTTGTATCTTGATCGAAGAAACACAGGAAGTAAACTTGGGAACCAAACAAAATCCTAAGATCACGTATGTAGCCAACTCATTATCAGAATAAGAGAACTCCATCATTGTTCAACTTCTCACATAAGGAATCATAAATTTTGCTTGGACTTATTTAAATATGCCAGGTCTAGATCTTGATCTCATGGCACACCATTTGGATGTTCATTCGGATGCCAAACTTGTCAAGAAAAAGTTGAGAAAGATGCATCCCCAAGTAGCTTTGTTGGTCAAGAAAGAGTTGGAAAATTGTTAGAGGATGGGTTCATAAGGCCTATCGACTACTCTGATTGGATATCCAACATAGTGCATGTTGTTAAACCAAATGGGAATATCAGGATTTGTACAGATTTTCAGGATCTCAAAAAATCCTATCCTAAAGATGATTTCCCCCTACCAAACATTGACATGTTGGTTGATTTAACATCGGGACATGAGATGCTATCCCTCATGGATGATTTCTCTGGCTATAACCAAATCTGAATTTCACTCGAAGACCAACATAAAAATTCCTTCACCACTCCTTGGGGCACATTTTGCTACAATGTCATGCCATTTGAACTCAAGAATGCAGGGGAAACTTACCAGCATGCCATGACTATCATCTTCCACAACCTTATTCACATCATAAAGGAAGATTATGTTGATGATTTCTTGGTGAAATCAAAGACTAGAGAAGAGCACAATATGATCCTAAAGAAAATCTTTGAGCGGTTAGAGCATTACAAGATACATTGAATCCAAAGAAATGTGTATTTAGAGTTACGTCAGGAAAACTATTGGGTTTCATTGTCTCCAAAAGGGGTATAGAGGTAGATCCATATAAAGTCAAAGAAATCATGGAAATGCCCCCACTGTGCAATATTAAATAGTTAAGGAGCCTTCAAGGAAAGCTACAGTCCATCAGACAATTCATAGCTTAGTTAGATGAAAAGTTCCAATCATTCACCCATCTCTTGTGAAAAGATACCACCTTCAAGTGGGATACAGAGTGTCAGCTATTTTTTGACAAAATCAAGGAGTACTTGGCTCATCCACCCATCCTCATGCCTCCTATTCTAGGTAAATCGATCATGTTGTACATTTCAGCTACTTCAGTTGCACTGGGGGCATTATTAGCCCAACATGATGAGTCCTCTAAGGAATGTGCAATCTACTACACCAGCTGAACATTAGTGGGATATGAGCTCAATTATTCTCCAATGGAAAAAGCTTTCCTAGTTGCAGTCTTCAATTCACAAAATCTTTTCCATTATATGCTTAATCATCCCGTGAAGCTAATATCAAAATTTGATCCACTCAAGTATTTGTTATCCAGAATATCTTTAACTAGCCACATGGCTAAGTGGGTCATGTTACTGAGCAAGTTTACATAGAGTATGTGGGACGTAAGGTGATTAAGGGACAAGTAATAGCAGATCAGTTGGTAGATGCTAGCTCCTTTGGTGGATGCCTATCTCTTGCTTACAAAGTTTCCTAATGAAGAGGTCCTTATAGTCACAAAAGAAACACATGGACACTCTATTTTGATGGGTTGTACACACATAATGGAGTTGGTACATGTGTCCTATTTGTCACCCCACAAGGTGACTACATACTGAAGTCATTCATGTTAGCCTTCCCATGCATGAACAATATATCAAAGTATGAAGCTTTCATCACTGGTCTCAAGATTGCTATTCAATGAGATATCACTCGTTTATGATTCTTTGGTGATTCTCAGTTGATTATCAAATAGGTCAGTGATTATTTTTAGAAAAAAGATGATAAGTTGTTACCTTACAAGTACATTGTAGATGACTTCAAGAAATAATTCACCTTCATCCAGTTTGAACAAATCCCTGGAGTTCAGAATAAGGAAATTGATGCACTGGCTATGATCGGTTCCTTCATTGATATGCTTAAAGATTGAATGGACTGTGAGTTCCTCATCGAACAACTTTTAATCCTGGCATATGATATCCTTGAGAGTGAAATGGTGTGCCACATTGTAGGTCCTGAGTCACCATGGTATCATGAAATTTACACCTACCTCCATGATAACATCTTTCCACCTGACCTTACATGTAATCAACGTAAATCATTCATCCAACACATCTCCCACTATACCCTAGTGGGAGATACACTTTATCATTGCGAGTATGATGAAACTCTTCTTAGGTGTCTGAATGAACCAGAAGCTCACACTACGTTAATAGACGTACATAGTGGTGTCTGTGGGGCCCATTCTAATGGCATGGCCTTATCCAAAAGGATTCTTAGAAATGGATATTATTGTCCTACACTAGACCATGACTCTTGCAAGTTCATGAAGAAATGCTTACCTTGTTAGCAACATGCAGATTTGATACATGCCCATGCACAAGATTTGCATCCTCTCATAGTACCATGGCCCTTTTCTCAGTGGGGTTTTGATTTTGTTAGCAAGATCTACCCTCCATCTTATGATGGCCACACTTTCATCATCATTTCCACTAAATACTTCACCAAGTGGGTGGAAGTAATGCCACTCTCTCAAATTACGAGTATTCAAATATCCAAATCTATCCTCTTCCATATTCTCTATAGATATGGAATCCCATCCACCATCATCACATATAATGGAAAGCCATTTAATAACTAGGCTATGAAACACCTATGTGAAACCTTTCACATTTAGCATCGTTGATCCACACCCTATTACCCTCAAGGTAATGGTCAAGTGGAGGCAACCAACAAAACCTTCATCAAGATCCTCAAAAAGGTGGTTAATAACACTAGTCGAGATTGGAATCTCCATCTCCATCTAGGTACCATTTGGGCTTACCACACTCCCACTGGTGCCACTCCATATTCTCTCATCTATAGTGTTGATGCCATCTTTCCAATTGAATTCAAGATCCCATCACTTAGAATATCTCTGAAGAACCTCATAAGTTATGAAGACACTAGGGTTGCATGGCTTAGTCAATTGGAGTTCCTAAATGAAAAGTACATATCCGGGCCTATAATCATCTTCAAGCATATCAACATCATCTTAGGAGGAGCTACAACAAGAAATTTCATCCTCGCCAGTTCAATGTTGATGATCTAGTCCTTAAGGAGGATCAACGTACTCAGCAACATCAAGATAAGAAAGGAAAGTTTGAGGTTAATTGGTTGGGTCCTTATGTTATCACAACTAAATATGGATCTGGGGCATATAGGCTTTCTACACCTTAAGGGGAGCCCCTAGAGGAGCCTATCAACATCATGCACCTAAAGAGGTTTTACACATAAGTTAGTTGGGTTCTCCTATCCTGAAAAATACCAAAAATATTTAAAAAAATTCAAAAATACAAAAAATATCAAAATATCAAAAAATAATAAAGAGAAATAATCCATCCTATGGTGAAGACCACTCTTGATGGCACCTTGGATAAGTAAATTTGATGAAAACTTGGTAGCAGGCTCCATTCATAGAGGGATTAATCATTATCTACCTTGTGTCCTAGTTACTTTATGCTTCCATCCATCTTATACTCACATCCTATCCTAGCATCCTATCGATCCAGTCATTTCCTCTGCATCTGCTTATCTTCCTCTTGGAATGTTTTCGTTGAGCATTGGACAATCCTCATGTGCTATTTGTAAACTTGAGATTTTATCCTAATCTAAGCTTGTATCTTTTTTTCATGTTGTCAGTTGGTCTCTCAACTTCACGTAGGGTCCTTCATCATGTCGGGCTTCATTATGTCTCATCCTGTCATGTCATTAATAATGAATCTGACTACATACACCTTCATTTGGTTGCAGTCTTCTCTCCCCTGGTGGATATCCTCATTAGTTTTTAGTATCTCAAATAGTATGATCTACAAATTGATGTGGATCTTCCCCTTGGGGCTTTCGTCTATCCTATCATGTTGGTTGTCCATCCTTCATTTTTCTTGTTTCATCTTTTATCATTGGTCTTTTTTGAACTATGTTACTCCTGCACTTTCACATAGGCAAGGTTGATCATTTGATCTTCCCTCAGGAATTTCTTTTTTCTAGTCTTTGTCATCCATCATCATTTCCATCATCCTCTTTCAACTTTTATCCATGGTATTTTATTGAACTGCAAGGGCTCTGTACTTTCACGTAGGCAAGGCTAATCTTTGATCAGCCCCCAAGCCCCTAGGCCTTTAGGGTGTATCAGTCATGTGTCATGTGTCTTTTGTCATGTCATCAAGTATGTCCCTATCTAGCTAGCTCTTAACAAATGAGATCTACTAGTATCATGAGCTCCAATCATTTTCGAGTGTCCTGAGTCTGATCACTTAGTTTAATCTCTATCTTTGGTCTTAATAGGATGCATCCTTCCTACATCAAACTACATCAATCGCATCCACCTCTTGATGCTATGGAAAAGGACATTTGAAATTGATTGCTTTCTTGTCATGCTTTTTCCATTTTTTTTATCATTTGAGCTCCCTATCATATCTTATCAGGGTCACCATCATCCATCATATTATGGTGCGCTTTGAGTGGTAAACATAGGAGCATATCTTGATCTTTTATTTGTTGTTGTCTACTTGGTTGTCTAGTGTAGTACCCACCAAGATCCCTATGGCCTTGTGTTATGTTGGGAATCCTTTGTGCTTGTGGTTATCCCAATGCCTAGCCTGACCAAGGTCATTACAACTTTGGGGTGTTGGGATAGCCTCCTTGTTTGTTGTGTTTGTTTCATGCATTAGACACTAATCTGCTCCTCATACCCTGGCGTATTGTGTCTTATTCTATAGAAAAAATTAGTGCTCCAAAAATGGAAAATAGAATTAGAGTTGCATTTCATGTATCATCCTATTGCATAGAATTTATCCTCCATCCATCCTATCCCTAACCTATGACTAGTGATTTTAGTTGTGCAAACATTCATCCCCCATCTCCTTTTCT
>VDFB02281492.1:671129782-671164660 GCA_007258455.2 Sequoia sempervirens
AAAAAATTTGTCGCTATTTTTTCATCACACTTCTGACGATGAATTAAACATCAAAATAACAGCGCAGATTCATCGGTCGTAGGCATCATAAAATGACTTAGATGTTCGATGGAATATCGATGAAAAATTCTTATATCCATCGACAAATTACAACCAAAATGCAATTGCAATGGCTCTTCTGAAGCATCAAAAGAACACCAGAAGTTTGTCACCATTTCAATGAAATGGGAAAGTATTTACAATGAAGCCTTCATCACAGCTAAGCCACTTCATCAGACCTTTTGTTTGATTCATCGGTGGCGTTCATCGAAATTGCAACGAAATGGGCAAGGAGTTACGACGAAGCCTTCGTTGAAGCTGAGCAACTTCATCAAACCTTTTCTATGATTCGTCGGTGGACTTCGTCAAAATTTCAATGAAATGGATAAGGAGTTATGATGAAGCCTTTGTCATAGCTATAGCAACTTCGTTGGACCTTTTTAATGATTCGTCAATTGTGTTCGCCAAAATTTTGATGAAACAATGCAATTTTTTTTAAAAAAATATTCGTTGAAATGTACCATTGGTGAGAGATCAATTGAGTCACGCGCTTCATATTCAAATCTCAAGAAATTATTTTATTCGGTCATTTTGCATGTTTATTAGACACCCACTAAGACATCATGTAGTTTTGTCGATGCCTTAAGTCTCTTTGACAGTCAATATTACATATCGCTTTGGTGTCACACTGTCTCATTGATGTTTCCAGTCTCATCGATAGCTAATAGATCATATATCACTATGGTGTCATGCAGTCATACCAATGTTCTAAGTCTCCCTGAGAATTATCCCTTCAATCTTAAGTGTATCGCAACGATTCTCACCAATGATAACTTATCACTGTGACTTTGGGGGTCACTGGGACTTTCCTTCAACTACTTGTATCTTGTCGAGAACCTTCCTTTGGCAATTCTGATTGCCGAAACAAAAATTTTCTCCTACTGACAAAGCTATATTAGGTTTGACTTCCATATCTCTCTCTGATGATGGCAATCTTGTCGATGAATCTTGTTATCGACAAGACAATGAATATCGGCAAGTCCTATTACCGATATAATTCTGCTATAGTGATATGATGGGTCAGAAAGACTTCCTCAAACTCACCCCGATGGTACTATACTACCGACGTGACCCACTTTTTTGGGAAACTTATTGAGAATATTGCATATTCCTTTTTGATGCTCTAGAATTGCACCATGATTGGTAAGACACAAATAAGCCCGATATGACTTACACTGATGACTTAGGTCTCACCGACAATCATTTTGTGCTTCATCGGTATAACACACATGTGCTCGTTATGACTTATATTGATGAAGATTTTCTCACCGATAGGATCCTATGGTCGCTAAGACAATGAACTGTGTCCTGTCAATATGTGTCTTTAGATGAAATCATATCAGTATGACATTCCCAAACTCTTGCCGATAGACTACAAAAAATATACGTTAATATAAAATGCTTTATGGATCAGGGAGACCCTCACCATCTCTTGCCGATATGAATTATACATTGAAATACTCAGGGTTAGATGAATTCTATGGGATCACATGACAGAATATAGGAAAAAATGTTATGAAGAGAGGATTCTTGTGCTTATGGTATGGGCATTTTTGGGAACTAATGAGTATGTGCCACCATGAAATTTTCAAAATTTTATAGTTCTAATAGTGGTTTCGTCTGGGGATGAATGATTGTGAGATCATTGCAAGGATCCAGATTTTTGGGTGAGCAGACCAAACTCAAGGTGATGGGCCAGTGAGAAAGATGGAATGAATGGAAATGGAGATGAACATGACCCTATACTACTATACATGGAAAGATTTATTTTAAAAGAAGGAATATCAGGATTGTCCATGTACTGGAAATTCTTGTTAATTTTATTTCCTAAAATACTATGCATGGAATATAAATTTTTGAGAGGATTTTCAAGAGTTGTCCATGCACTAGCAAACCTTAATCCTCTGTATTCCTTTGGAAACAAAATTAGATTTCATTTCGGTAAATGATGGCTCAAGGCCACCCAAAAAAAAGGCCATACTTTCCTCTGTAAAACACCCAATTTTTCTTTGAATTCATCACATTCTTCTTGAAGACATTCATGCAATCTTCCCTGTCACTGTTATTGAAATTTTTTAGAGAATTGTCGTGCTCAGCTTGGCCCAAATTCCCTTCACCATTCTATAGTTCATATTCTCCATATTCTTGTGTATAATGTACCTATATTTAGATTTGAATTCAAGACCAATTGTCATTGCACATTCCATTTTACTTGCACAGAGTATTCTATAAGCAATATATTGACAATTCCAAATGATTTATGGTGTTGTATAACTCTACCTATCATCACAATTCTGTTGTTCCCCCTGAGAGAATTAGGTACAAAGACAAGTTTACAATACCAAGTCAAATAATATGAAAAAGACTTACTTCCATACAAATTAAATGATTATTCTCACAATGGAAATTGTCTAATTACAACAATAATTCCATGAAAGGTTATCCATGCTTCATAAGAGATGATTGATCATACATACATACTGCAAGATGCATAGAAAAATCATCACACTTGAGAACAACCAAGGGCTAACAAGGGAAGGAGTTAAGAAACATCTGGATTGAAGGGAAAAATGTGCAGGGAAAATGTTGAGTAGTGTCAAGAGAAAAGAGCTTGTAGAACATATTCTTGACCTAATCAAGCTCTTGAACAACTTAAACAAAATTAAAATACTAACACATACATGAGACATGTAATGAACTTCCAATATTTGCTATCTTTTTTTTTGTTGAAAATAGTTTAAGGTCCATTACATATCATGAAAATGCCTATCTAGCATTAGGATCAGTACAACATCAAAGCATTTCTATAATAGGAAATATACCATATCAGTACTTTACACAGCAAGAAAGAAACCAAAAAGCACTAGTTGTTTTCAAAACCAACATAGGTAATACAAATTGTTGTTAACAGCACCACAAGTTGCTGCTATTCAAATCAGCGTAAACAATACATAGTGTTGATTACATTCTCCTCATTGCCGACTTCTTCAATATCAAGGTTCACCATTGTTTCTCCTTGGGGGTCCAACTGCTGGGGGCCACATTTTCTTTTGGGGCTTGCAGCTTCATCAATTACTCTTTGGAGCTCATCAATTTTTTGTTGGAACAACACAGTCTCTTCCAAGCTCAACCTATAGGAGGGTCCACTTCTCAGATCCTCTCTGGTATTGTTAGCAGCACCTTCAGTTATTGACTTCAATAAATTCTCCATTAAGATCTCTATAAGAGTCGAAACCTGCAGAGCAACAGAGTAGAAAGTGAGTCTCTTTCAAGACTCAGTAAGTACCCTCTTGATACCCTTAAATTTATCATCATTTCTCGCCTTCCAAAAATGCCACATGATCTCATTGGATAAGAAATACTAAAATAGCTTACAATCAAACTTGAGCTTGAAATTACAAAATAGAATATCATGCCAATTAATTTTACCATTGCTATTCCAGACCTTCAGCTTATGGCAGAATAAATACCAAATTTCCTGAGCATAAAAACATTCAAAAAGAATATGTTTGATATTTTTTGAAGTCCTATAGATACTACATATTTCAACACTTTCATGGTTAGATTTATAGGGATCTATCTTTTTCATTAATGTAGAGGTAGGTAAAGGAGAAATAATTATAATTGTAACACTATTCATAGTCCAGTAAATTATGTTCATAATTTGTGTTAAATGGACCTCAGTTTTATCATTATATTGCCCATCTAATACCATATTTTAATCCAGGGTTCAACTATCTCAGATCTAAAGAAGAACCTTTAATTAACCATTTAAAGTACTATAAAATAAGGTAATACTTTAACTTGAGAAAGATTGGGTACAATTTTAGGATTAAAGTTCTCGCAATCATCTGGATATATTGGCACACAGACACAACCAGCAACATATGAAGTAATGGATGACTACAAGTTAGTGAAATGGTCCTTAATATGTGAGTACCAGTTTACAAATTGATTGGTAGAAAATAGGGTTACAAATAGATCTACATGAAAAATTATGAGGACAATCTATAGTAATCATCAAAATAGATGAAAAGTGCAAAGGAAAGAGTTGAGCTACATCTCTAGAGCCTAAAAAAAACACATGCAAGAAACATAAAAAAAGAGAACAAACTAGTTTTTGGATGAATACAAAATGGTGCCTTCAGCAAGTGATTCATATGCTTTCACACCTGACACGGGACATTAAGAAGATTTTAGTCTTCCTCTGTGAAATTAACTACTTACAGAAAAAACCAAAAAACCAATATTATATACCTCCATGTCTAGCCGAGGGTAGGTATAAGAGAAAAAAAATTCTTCAATGCAATGCCAAAAATATCAATGTGTGTGTAGGTTTGTATTACTCAAAATATCATTTCACTCCCTAAGGAAAAATACCAAAGTGATGTTTTAAATTTCAATCTTCACATAGGCTCCCTTATTGCTACACATGCATATACAAGCATTATTCGAGCTCTAAACTATTCAAATATTAAGGATTTGATTAGCTATAAGATGGAAAGTTGTTGTTTAGACATAACCCATCATCTTTTACATATCTTTATTCACTCCTAGCGCTTCAGATAAATTTATGTAAATGAGACAGAAATGTGAATCTTTTATGACAAAGAAAATTCTTAAAATGAGGGGGAAGAGAGAAAAGGGTAGGGGGAAAGAGAATGCTTGAATGTATAGAAAATTATAAAATTTTGATCATTATAACAATGAAATAAATCTTAAGTTTGAAGCATTAATATCATTTACAACATTTATGATCAAGAATGAATGTAAGTAGAGAAACTTTTGCATACCTGCAGATGGTAAAAAAAATTCATGGTTAAGTCGAAGCCTCCCATCAACAACAATATCCAAATATCCGTGTATCTATCTCAATCAAGCCTCTAAACCCTTCAGAGAAACCCTTCAGAGCTGTCAATTTTTCCACTAACCTATTATGCACAAAAGTCAAATTTTAGAGTTATGTCACCACTAAAAATAGAAGAAATAGATCTTTGAAACCAAATCCACACACAACACAATGTGGTATTCATACAAAGCCATACAATCAAACTAAACTCAGAACATTGGAATGAAAACAACTTCAAATTATGATGCGGAGCATGGATTTAGGGTATAAAGAATCATTTTTCTACCACCATAGTGAAAATTTAGCACTTTCTTTCATCTTTGCATATTGGTTTGATGCTTCAAACGATGCATTTCTTATATTGAAAAGTGCATTACCTATTGAGCTTCTTCTTTGTTTTGGAGAATAGCTTTAATATTCCCTACTTAATAGGGGCTAACCATTTGATGGTGGAAGCTCATTTGACCCTTCCCCACACCCTACATCACTCTAATTCCCATACCAATCATATAACATTAATCATTCATTCATACATTAATACTATATAACATTCATTCATTCATCCATTAATAACATATAACATTCATTCATTCATCCATTAATGACATATAACATTCATTCATCCATTAATAACATATAACATTCATTCATTAACATATAACATTCATTAATTAACATTTTCACATTCATTCATTAACATATAATATTCATTCTTTTAGTTTTTACATATTATCAAAAATATGGTTGTCATGATATGATTACAATCACTTTTTTTCTTTCTTTCTTAAAGCTACAAAAATATGAAGTGGAGTATCATTTTCTAAATCAATATATGTCCCCCCTTTAGTTGTTTTTCCCTCTACTTGTGATCTTAATGTACGTCTAGCCCTCTGCTCATGACGTGGACGTCATTGCAAGGGGGGTTTGCTACAATAAGAAAGAAATGTTAAACTAATATGTTTAATTATTATTGTTACAATTATTTCATTAATTAAAAGAACATTAGAGTGGTTCTCTTTACCTAATGGGTCCACATCATGTTCCTAAACTTTTGTTATAGACTCATGCTCAACATGATGAACACCCTCTAAATCTTGATCTCCAGTTGAGACATGAAATGTTACATTAATTAATACACCAATTGAAATTAAATATGTTTAAGACAACATGAGAGTGGTCCTCCTTACCTGATGGGGCTACATCATGTTCTCGATCTTCTCTAGCTTGATCATGCTCAACACGTTGATCATGCTCTATATGCTCTAAAGTTGAAACACGAAAGGTTACATTAATTAATACACCAATTGCAATTAAATATGTTTAAAAGAACTTTAGAGTGGTCCTCTTTACCTGATGGGGCCACATCATATTCCTAATCTTCTCTAGCTTAATCATGCTCAACATGTTGATCACGCTCTACATTCTCTAAAGTATCAGGATGCACACCATGACCTTCATCTGCAGGTTGTGCTCCACCCTCACCAGGCTGCATTCCAATGTCATGTTCAGTATTATCATTGCTTGAATGTTTAAAACAAATAGGCATATAATTACTTTATGGTGGAAATTAATATTGAATATATTGCACAAGTATTCAATTTTAAATAAACTTTAATGAGTTTATTTACCTACGTGTCGGATGTAGTGGAAGGTTGTGTTTGCCTAGTCAAGACTCTGAGGCATTCAACCATGGCTCCATAGCCTTGCTAGAAGGAAATCTTCAAGTCATCTTCTATGAGAACTCTGTTGAATTTAGAGCCCTACATTTTTGCATAAGATCATGAATTTTGTTTCTATGGTGTGATAAAACAAAAATTGTTTTCAATTTATTATTTGGATACTATATTCCATTTATTGATACTTACAATTTGTGCGGCTAATTTCATATAACCACTAGAGCCAAGTTTGTGCTTCCTGTGTTTTTCTAGTCTTTAATTTGTTTCCTTCGATGTGTTGGGCAGCCTATGAAAAGTTTGAAATATGTTAGATTATGTAAAAATAAAGAGTAATCAGTATATAATTACATTGTTGATAGTATCACATACCTTCTTTGGTTTGATGGTGCCTTTCATTTTTTCTTTTCAGCCTTCTCCTTTCCATTTGACACCAGGTCCTTCCACTCCCTCTTTGGAATCATGGGGGGATGATCGTACTTTTTGTTCTTCTCTAAATGTGACCTATATTGGTCCCTCGCATCTTTTAGATAGGTACCAAATTTCTTAAGGACCTTGGTTCAGTTGAATTTTTTATCACCGAACAACACAACTAAATAGTTAATGAGCTCATCTTTTAAATCTTAATTTTGGTTATTCCACCGTGTATGTATGGTGAGCCCGAAGAGCTCCAATGTAATATCACTTAGATGTTTATAAAAAACATCATTTCCTGCAAAATGATCATGGCATCAATAGTCTAAAAAGAGCAATCAATAAGTAAATTTCAATTGGATTATATATAATAATAATTAAAACATTTTAAAGTACCTGAGACCTCTATCTTTATGGGAACGAAATCCTCGGTCACCACAAGTGTGACCGGCAATGTTCCCATACTAGTAATATGGGAAGATCCAGAAATGTTGCTAAAACATCACCAATACTAGTGGCCTGCATCCCCAGGTACATGTCCCGACGCATCTTCTGGCATGTGTTCACTCAAGCTAGAGGGTGCATTAAAAGATGCCTGCATGATATGTAAGGCCGATATTTCAGACGACAACATAGGCACAGTGATGATCAGATGATGTGATGTATACACAGGAAGATTAGGATGGACACTTGTACCAACCCCTACTCCTCGGGCAGCACTTGCAGTACCCTGATCATGGCCAGAGCATCATGAGGAGGCAAATAACCCTGTAAAAACAATACATATTTTAG
Organism: Sequoia sempervirens; assembly: GCA_007258455.2. Taxonomy (NCBI): domain Eukaryota; kingdom Viridiplantae; phylum Streptophyta; class Pinopsida; order Cupressales; family Cupressaceae; genus Sequoia; species Sequoia sempervirens. Next base: position 671,137,610 of record VDFB02281492.1, read on the forward strand.
TTCATGACATAAAAGAGTACAAAATATAAAACCATGAATGAACTTATGTTATAATTAAAGACCTCATGACAGCTTACTTTCAAGTTTTTTGATCTCTCAGTCAATATTTTAACCCTCTCTTATCAAATTTGTTTGAGGCACTATGAATATCAACTTAACGATTTATTCATTGCATTTTTTTGGGATCTTCCTTATCATATCGAGAGGGTTTGTTGAATAAGCGATGTCATCATCACAAAATATTTACTGCACCTCACTATGGATGCTCTTGTCTACTACTGGTGCCTTTCCCCAATCAGTCGAGTGCAACAAGAATATTAAAAACATTATCAAAATTAACCCAATAAACTTATGAAAAAAACATAATAATAAAACATTTTGCTCGTATCTAATTTGTACAATTACAATGAGGTAAACCTGTCAGGTAGAAGCACCTTAAGATACATTGCAATCTATGCTCTAGGCCAAAGCCTTCTCCGTATGATCAATGTCCCGCTGTGACAAAAATTAAATATAAAAAAACATTACCAAAATGAAACCAACAGACTTACGAAAAAAACATAAGAATAAAATGGCATATTGGAGTCATGAATTGGAGGTTGGGTAAAATGGTACATAGTACATACCACCCCCATAGTAACTGTGTTTGTAACTAAGCGATTCAAATTATAATCGATTAGAAACTCTTCCCCTACAGTTATTGATTTTATTGCACATATGAATACATGGTTTCCCTCGCGCGCCTCAAATATGCAATTGGGTTGCTTATTTGTTGACCCAAGTTGTGTACTATTTAGAAACCCTACAATATTCCTTGATTATTTTGGCCTTCCATCAATGTACATAGCCACTCCTTTATTTTGATCCTTATTTTTTAGTTGTATATAATTTGCTGACAATGCATACCTATGCATACTTCGTGTATATCGAGCCAGTTGCATCCAATCTTTGTAACTGTAACAAAGTCTGACATACTCCATCAATTCAGTAACTTTTTCATAGCAGACCTTTATGTCGTCCATGTAAAATAGGCCCAAACCATGTAACGACGATGGTGCTGTGCAATATATTCTCTCATTGACACAAAAATCAGTGTTTATTGGAGGAAGTTCCTTGGGTACCCATTGTTTCCATAGATGTTTGTACCTCAAGGGCACCTCAACATTGCCTATGCTCTCATCATCATAAGAACATGACTCTCCTTCAGCAAGAAAAAATTCCATGCGTTTACGGAATTTTATTCTTATCTTTTGACCTCTAGTTGATCTTCATCTTTTAGACATACTACATGTCTCGCTTTCCTCTTCTCTTCCTGAATTTCCCTCACTCGAGGAAGATAGATATGACAAATACCTATTTGGTGGTACTTGCACTCATAAGGATGTTGGATGAAGTTCTTTCATGGTGATGTGATCCCAAGGTGACATTATGATTAATCTATCATTTCATCGCTAGAATTTCATAGGTTATAATGTAATCAAGTCTTGATAGATTGCAAGTTATTGTTACTACTATCCAAATGTGTCCATCACAAATCAAATCTACTTAACATTTTAACTCCCAAACTTTGTAACAAGTTTTAAATGTGACTATGGTCCACCAGTTACACAAGCAAGGCCTCAAATGTATTCTCTAATTGTAATCAAAGGACTTTTGATCTTCATTCAAGTAAATAAACTTGAAGGGAAACACCACCAAGTGGTTTATTGGACACCTACATGACTAAAAATAGCAGCAAATTTACATTTAATTTCCATATTTCTAAGTGGTTAACAGGGAGGGAGTGTGTACTAGGCATGGTTAAGTCATCATAAGTTTATGCTTTGGCAATAAATTTTTTTTAAGTCGTCTTAAATCTTCCTATGTCTAATTGCTAGGAGACTTTTGGTATGTTTTAAGGTAGGATGATTGATGAAAGAGCCCAAAGAGCCTTTCTCCATGGTATCTAGGTACACATAGCAATGGTCTTCTCTTATACGGTTGGACATGATTTAAAGAACTTAGCTAGGAATTATTCATTTAACCTAAGGTTTTCTCATAATGCCATCATTGGAAAAGTATGACCAAATTCTTCTATTATGAAGAATTGGTCTATGTGCCTCTAGTAATCACTATAAATGTTTGTAAGGATAAAATGACTAATTGCATCAAGTAGGAGAGAATCAACTTTGAGTTCTTAAATGATTATACTCCTCTATTCATAATTTTTAAGGGTTGTGTGTGGGGGAAGTTATCACTACCAAGAAGGGAGGAGACCTTTCCTTGTATTCTTTTATAATTTTAATTATTCTTATTTATTTTACACTTACATTTACAAATACACATACATATTCATTTACTGTTTTCATTTATTTCTCATGCAGTTTAATAGTTTGATCAATTTCATATTATATGTGTTGAAGATTTTAGAATTTCAATTACATTAATTTATGGATATGTTGTATCTATAACACTACAAAACCATATGCTCTTTACATTTACACTTGCATTTAGAAATACATATTTATATACATAGATATAGATTTCTTTAATGATATGTTGCATTTATTGTTCTAGGAGAGCATCCAAGAATTGCATTTACATTTACATTTAAAAATACATATACATACATACATACATGCATACATACATACATACATACATACATACATACATATATATATATATGTGTGTGTGTGTATGTATATCATTTATATTCCTGTTTAGAAACAACCCATTAGGTCTACACATGGATAAAAATTCATAAAATTAGATCTCCCATACATGTTTTGTTGAAACCTAGGCTTGAACCTCTCATTTCACATGATTTTCTTCACAAAACTATTGAGGACAACAGCTATACCTTCTTTATTTCTCATCCTACACCCTATTCATGTATCCTACAATTACAACAGTATCCATGGGGCCTCTTATACAAGCTACAGTAATCACAAAAAGTGTAAGAGCCCCTTTATATCATGTTTCGACTACAAAACCCTCAAAACCAAGGTAACTCAAATTATGATTTGTTGGTGACCTGTATGGACAAAATCATTAGCACCAGCTCATTCTTGGAGTCTTTTGAAAGTTAAGCGAATCAGGTGGAAGTTAAGTACAAAACTTATAGTGTCAAGGTGAATGAGGTGATCAATTTTGATTGGCCAACTAATGAAGAGTACCAAAGATGGGTAAATGTATATTTAACTGAGGAAGAGTGAAAAGGAGTAGGCTGCTAACAGTTGACAAATCAGCTGTTAAAGTTACAACAGATTCCAGATTTGTTTTTTGGTGACAGTCTAGGTATGAAATTATTGAAGTTTTTTGTTGCTGCATCAACCATTCTCAACAGGCATGATGAACAAGAAGATTCTCTAGGGAAATTGTTGTTGTAACAAATTTTTAGAATATCACAAGGCGATTCAATTGGCTTGTGACATGTGTGCTTTCTGCCCTGATGCTTGTTTGGTCCTTTTTTTCTATAAGAAGGATTTCAAAGCCAGAAGTACAGGTTAGCAAGTTAGATAATTTTGGTCAAGTCTAGATGAAGTTGCAGAGAAAATTGTAAAGTCTGATGGTTTTAGGGAAAATGCAATTTAGGTTTTGAGTCATTTTGTAGTAGGTTTTCAATTCATGGGGATTTGATATTTTATGATAGTACTGGCATTTTAATTGATATGATTAATTCGAACTCATGTCTCTCCATTGTACAAGCATATCTAATTTTTTAATAAAATGATCAAGGGTTGTTTCGTTCATCTCACTATTGTGGTGTGTATGATTCTTGTTTTAGGTTTAATTCAAGGAATTAATTAAAATGCTTGAATGGGATTGTAGGTGGATATGTTTTGTATTAGGATTTGATAAGTAGTATTGGGTTAGAATAAATAATGTTGAGATTGTAAAGCAATGTTATCAAGGATCTTATATGTTATGTGTTAAATCTGTCATAAACCCTTCGATGCTTATAAATTTGACTCCTCCAATGGATATATTGCACTAATCTAGGTTGTACTTATTCGTATGGTTCAGTATTTGTTTTCCTTTACCTAGAGCTTGCTACAAATTGCAAATCAATGACTATCTTATATTGTGAAATGTTGTTGTAGTTATCTCATGCTCCAAATAGTTGATATTATTAATAAACAACCAATTTTATTCGATATTATCCTACTATGCTGAGCTATTAAATGAGATTATCTGTTGTTTGTACTTTTTTTTATGATGATGGTACAGAGGTTGTAAATGTATTAAGGGATCACCCTCCCCAGTCTTGCACAGCCCAAAGTGTAGGATTTCTTTCAAATCCTCATCAATTGGTCCAGGTCCTTTGAGCTGCCATTTATTAGAATTGGAAATTCCATAGGTAGATTAGAAGATCAACCTACTTACCATAAAAATAACCAACACCTTGCATATGTTTGTGGTGGAGGTATTAAAGAAGAATTGTATGCCTCTATTTCCATTCATTAGATCTACCTTAGCCTAGCATATACTTGGGCTAAGTCTACAATTGCTTCAAGACTCATGCGATGAAGGCTATGTGTGATGAAATCCTAGACCTCAACCAAGATGTGGGTAGATTATGGGAGTTTTGCCAAGACCTAACTGGTGGATAAAAATGTGAAAGACTAAGCTATTTTTTTTTTTGTCTTATCTTATACCATTTTATGAGAATGGAGGTGCCAATGTACAAGATCTTTGGAAACTAGGCATGAAAATTGAAGGTTAAAGAGAATGGGGGTGCCAAACTTACAGTACTCATTGCCCCTTGGTCGTCAATTTTCCCTGAGTGCCATCAACCTCGTCCTCGGCACTGGTATTGACCTTGTTTTCACTCCTCCAAACTGTTCCTCAGCGCTGATATTGACCTTGTTTTCACTCCTCCAAACTCTTCATTGGCACTAGTATTAACATTGTTTTAACTCCAAACTCTTCGTTGACGCTGGTATTCACCTTGTTTTCACTCCTCCAAACTCTTCCTCGACACTAATATTGACCTTGTTCTGAATACTCCAAACTCTTCCTCGGCGCTGGCATTGACCTTGTTTTCACTACTCCAAAATCTTCCTCGGCACTGGTATTGACCTTTCACTTCTCCAATTTGACAAGCTACAACCTGGTTTCATTAGGTTTTACATTATGTTAATTAAGTTTAAAAATTTGGCACCATTTAGCTAGGTTTTAATATTCTACAATATAGATAAGTATATATTAGCTATATTTTACATTTAATAAATAATATAATTATTCAACTTATTATAATTATATATTATATTCTTTAACAAAATTATTAAATATGTATAAAATTATTATAATTAATAATTAATAATAAGTATATTTTTATATAATACAAAATATAATTAATATAATATATATTTAATATAATAGTAATATATATTAATATGAGAGAGAGAAACTAAATTTTGATTGGTTGTTTCATGTCAACAATCCAAAGATGGCATGTGTCCTTGTGGAGTTATGCTCAAGGTAACATGCCATTTGATTAAAGATATGATAATTCTCCTTTAAGACCTCTTCAATGTACCCATTGCACACTTGAAGGAGACAAAGATAAATATAGTGAAGAAAATATATAGAGAGAGGGAGATAATGAAAAACATACAAATAGAAAGGGACACAAAGATATAGAGAGGGGTAGAGAGGTAAAGAGATAAGGATGAATAGATAGAGATATAGGGAGGGTGATTGATATATCTCTCCCTGTCGCTCTCTATATCTCTATATCTCCCACTATCTATGCCACTCCCTCTTCCCCCCTCTATCTATTGAGCTATCTCTCCCTCTCCCCCTTTTCTCTCTCATTCACTCCATCTCTCCCTCCATCTCTCCTACTCTATATCTCTATCTCTATTTCTCTTTTTATCTCCCTCTCACTCCTCTCTCTATCTCTTTCTATATATATCTCTTTCTCTCCCTCCCCCTCTCTATCTCCCCCTCTCTATCTCTCACCATATCTCCCTCTCTATCCCCCTATCCATCGACTCTATCTCCACCTCTCTTCCTTTCTCTTCCCATATATATCCATCTCTCTTTCTCTTCTCGTGTAGTTGCTCATAGTAGGGCAAGCTACTAAATTGTCTAGGATAACTTTTCAGTCCCTATGGAAGCCGACCATTAATGCCTTGGCGACCTTCATGAAGCATATAAGTTAAAAAAATTAACAATGACAATCATTTTCAATTACAACATGAGTAAGCACAACACAATATAAAAATATAAATTCAAAACATATCATATATGATAGATAAACAATTTGATCCAATGTATAACCTTGACGATTAATTCTATTATATTCAAACTTCCATAGGCAAGGTGTCATTCTTTGTGGTTTTGATGTAGTCTCATCTTTCCCATTGAAAATATGTTTTTCAGTAGTTCGATACTTATGATTTCTATGGAGGAAGTGCCTATACTCATCAAACACCTGCTTTCCTAAACTTGTTGAACGACGAGATTTCATCTTGGGACCACAAATTGGACATGCAAATTTTCCCTTTGTTTGAAGACCTGCAAGATCATATATAATTGGATTAAACATGTCAATTTTTATAATTATATATAATTAGTAGATTATTTTAAAAACATGCATGATATCTACTTCATCAAATTAAATATTGTTAAAATATAGTCGAACGTTATAACATACCACAAAAATGTGTTAGCCCTGGGGCATCATGAATTGTCCATACAAGCATTGCATGGAATTGAAATTGTCTTTATCCTATTGGTCTAGAGATGTCATACATAGTGATGCCATTCCATAACTTTAGTAACTCATTGATAAGAGGCTTGATATATACATTCATATCTTTAACTTGGTACTTACCTAGTTGAATGAACATAAACATTACATAATTATTATAACCATTTTACTCCAATATATATAAATTAATGTACATGACTATTGAATGAAAAAAATATAAGTCATTATGCAACAAATAAGACAAATGAGATGCTACTACGTTAAAGAAAATTGATGTAAACAAATACCTGGAACAATCATTGACAACATTATGTGCTCCCTCTTTATTGACATCCATGGAGGAATATTATTGTTGATAACAAAAATAGGCCACACCGAGTAAATAGATCTCATCTCTCCAAATGGATTGACACCGTCCACTCCCAATGAAAGCCTGAGATTATGAGGTTATTCTTTAAAGTGTGGCCATTTTTCCTCCATGTCCCTAAATGTAGAACCATCTGCAAGCATTTGAAGAATGTCATCTCCACTTCTATTATGTGCATGGTAATCCATAAATTACGCTAAGCTTTAACACCTAAATAATCATTGCATACATGGAATAATGGGAATATAGCGAAGAACCTTGTGAGGAACCTTTTTTTCTTAGTTGATCTATTTGATATCTACTAATATGACATTCTGGGCATTCTGTTGCAAATTCCAGTTGTCTATGATATATAATATGATCATTAGGACATGCATCTATTGCTTGATGCTCCATTCCGATATCTTTCATAATGGCAGATAAATTTCCGTATGAGCGAGGTAAAATATTTGATGGTGGTAACAAAAATTCACCAATCAATCTACAACAAAAAATAATTTGTTAATATAAAGAATATTAATGGTACATATTTCATCCTTTATTTACTAGTGATGAACTAACAACAATTAAAATAGATGAAAAAAGATGACATATATGGCATACCTTAACATCCATGAGATTGCTATGTTTGATAAACCATTTATAACCTTCAAATTCAACAGCAACAATACAACAGAGAGAAGAGTTGTTTGGGAGCCTTCATAAAGGGTCTCGTATGCCTTCTCAAGTACAAGTAAATCATGAACATCATCAAAGTCATCTTGATCATAATGATCAGCTCTGCCACTAAATGTGTCATGGATCAATGTATTTGTATCATCATCTTCAACTGTGTTTTTTGGCGTATGATCATCTTCTTCCATAGGATCATTAACTTCATCTTCGATATTCACAGCTCCATGTTTGTCCACTTGCAAAACCACATTCTCTGGGCCGTGATAATCCATATCATCTTCCCTAGGGTGCCCCACCTTTATAATAATGATAGACACAAATAAACCATGATCATGATCAAGTGATTATATATATATATATATATAAAATGTTAAAACAATATAAACATTTACAAATTCAATCAATATAAACACATATAATGCAAAACTTACCAATGGACGATAATTATGCCCCCTTTAACGTAACCATATTTCCTACAATGTTTCTCAGTTGTGATTAAAATTTGTCTCGTCTTTAAGCCCTTGCAATTATTGCAAGGACAATAACATTTCCCATCACCCTTTCTTTTCAATCTAGCCCACAATCTGTCAAGTGTCTCTTCATTTTGTTCTAGAGTAATATTATTTGACATGATTTTTATTTACCGAGCTTGACTATTTAGATCTTCAAAAATTATCAAACTCACACTCCAATAATTTTTATTCATAGACAGGTAAAAAAATCTAATAATTCTAATATTTTAGACCAAAAAAATTTGGCATGCAATGACCCCTACAAAAGAGAAGATAGTCTGAAGTTAATGACCCCAAAAAACACTTTAAAATGCTAATTCTAAAACTTATTAAATTCTAATTTTACTATGATTTCCAACTGTTAAGACTCCTAAAATCATAATATTGAACTTGATCACAAACTTCTTACAATGATGGAGGTAGGGAGCTAGTAAGAGCAAGTGATACATTCCTAAGGAGCAACTAGTCAGAATCATCATTGCTAATGTCAATATGGATTTATCATTTTAGTTAAAGATGCAATGTGTCACTTCTTATGACAAGCTTATCCCTAGGGCCCTCAACATTGAGAGAGCCCTAATCGCACAAGGAAGCACACACTAGTAGAATTTGGCAAATAAATAACTAGGTAACTACAAATTTTAGTCACAACAACTAAAAATGACTAAATTCTACTCATTTTTTGCAACTCACCTATAAATGAGTAAATAAATTACTAGTTTGGCCATTGATTAAAAATTATTTACTCACACAAATAAAAATGAGTAAATATTTAGTCATTTATTTAGTCACAATCCATTTGAATAAAACATTTAAGGAATCAAGAATATAGCCTACCAAAATACTCTAAAACTTTAATAAACATACCCTAAAACTTTTGTCAAAATCTTATTTTCAGGCATAGCCCACCAGAATAGAGTTTTCATTTTAATAAACATACTCTAAAACCTTCGTCAAAACATTATTTTCAAGCATAGACCACCAAAATGGAGAAGTGTTTCCATAAAGAATGAAAATGAACGGTGAGGAGATATGCGTGAAAGGAGGCATAAGATTCATTGTTGCTTATCTCATTCCTGCTCTGCTCAACAAATCTTACATTGTTTCATCTACTATTTGTAATCTAGGTATTTACTTGACATATATTTGCATAATCTCAAATTCCTTTAGAGGCTTTTGAAGCATCAATGTATCCTATATAGGGTTTAGAATGATTTATTTTAATTAAAAAAGTAAATAAATGATGTATTTCCCTATAATTAGATAATGTGGAGATCTCCTAAATTTTTCCTAGCACACTATCCTCTTTGGCACTGTATTCATTACTCCAGCTATTAGGGTTTTGCATGTGACATCTTTAATATCTTCATGACCATGGCTTTTAAATAAATCTCTATCTTTGCTTTAATACTTTTCATGGTAACCCTTGAGTTCCATAATCCACCTTCAATCTCTTCTAAGAATGGTGTCTTAAGCTAGACTGCATAGTATGCATATAAAGCAAGTCCTTCATACCTGCCATTGTTCCAAACCACCACTCACTGCCTTGCTTAAAATGTTGCCTCGATAAGCACAATAGCATGTTTTAAAATCATGGTTGTCAGTGATTGACTATTAAGGTCACCACTTTCATCATGAAGATACAATGAGATTTTTGTTTTCAAACTCAAGGCATTATGCAAGATAACTTTGTGAATTGTTTGTTTTGTACGATTTGATTTTCTTGCACATTTACTGTTTTGCTAACTTCCTTTAAGACAAGGTATTGCACCCTTAGCTGCAATCTCAAACAGCTCACTCACTATCACTTGAAGATTCCTTTCATGAGCATCCTTCTATAAAATCAAACTATGCCCTATAGACTTCTTACTTACTATAGGGAACTCATTGCTTCATGGTATTGTAGTTCTTAAGATCCTTCAACCTTATTGAGACTACTTCACAGTCCACAAGGTATTATTCACTATTCTCCCAACTTTGATGAGTGTCAAAACATTGCTCAAACATGCAATCCACTACCTCCATTATACATTAATGGCTAAGAAGAAACATTGAACCTATGATTACCACTATTACTTCATTTGGACAGTCATTCCCTGATTGCATTTTCCTTCTCTAACACTACCAAAAGACTTTGAAAAACCCTTAAGGTCAGCAAGGGGGTAAAGAAACTCACTGTTAAAATCTCCACTTTACTATGCAAGGTTTGAGCTTTACTATCTTGTCACTGCTTAGCCTCTTTTTGACTGTCACATCTCAAGTGACTGTCATTCTTCTTACCATAGATTGCATTTACAAATGTCACTAAGCTACATTGTGTGCTTGTTATTGGCTACAATCTTTAGATTGTAAGATTTTGTTATTACCTACAATGTCTCAATCTTTCTGGTATTGCAACCTCACTAATCCACTATAGTTATTATTTATGTTTCTACGGAGGCCTAGGGTTTGTACCCTAATCTTCTCTTACCAATGCTTCTGTTGGTATTAAAAAACAACCTTAAATCTTGGGTCAAAAATTAGTTGTCCTGACAAAGTTGTGGTATGATCTTGGATTGTATCCTAGAGTGTGTGGGAAGCTTGTGTTTGATCATTAAAGCATGTAAACCTGATCAGGGAAATGTATCCTATATATCATGGGTCTTGCTTTAATACTTTCCATAATGGTTATTAACAAATCATATTATTATAGTTTTCGGTAACCCAAGATTGCATTCAAGTATGTAACAAACTTGGTTTGTAGTTTAAGCTATACACTTTTAAGTAACATTCATAAGGTTTAGAAAATCTTGATCACTCTCTAGAATAGCCCATTAAACATGGGTTGTGCTTGAATGCACTACATAATTGATATAACACAACCACTCTGCATATCAACCAGAGTTATAGGCTCTTTATTGCAAGAAGAGGTAATCACTCTTCGATCATGCTATAATTACATCCTAACTTGTTAAACTTGAGACAACCTGAATGCACCCAATGATGATTGACACCTACATTATACAACCTAAATTAACTACATTATATGAGTGCCTCCCTTTCTATCACAACATAGCCACATTAAACTTGGGTCACACATGAATGCATCTTGTATTTGTTATAGCACAACTGTGCCACATGACCAATAGAGTTATGGATCACATAATTACAGTCACAAGAATTTGTTCCTTGGTTGTGATCTTATGGTGATTCTACACAACAAAATTTGGACATGAAATTCTCAAAACCCTAAACCTCTAAAAATTAAATCTAATGAAATGTTGCTTTAAAATATGATTTTCAAACCTGGAACTACAAATCTGACTTCACAACTAAATTCTGCAAAAAGACAATGACTACCCTCAACCTGGCGATATCTTCTTGAATTTTTTCTGATTTTTCCCAAGAAAATCGTCCTTAGTTCTCCACAAACTATCTTAAGTAGAGCAAAACACTGTCACAATAAATTAGCAAACTCACTTTTCTTTATGTCAGCCACAATTTGATTTTTTTCTATTTTTCATGTTTGTCAAAATTTTGACAAAACTGATAGTTGACATTTCAATGAACCTTAGGTTCGTCAAAATTTTGACGAACGTCAGGGATAAACTTTCAAAAAATTGAAAATTACACATCAAATTTTAAAAGTACTCGATGATACATCAAATTATACATATTTCGTCAGACATTTTTCATGAGATTTTGTAGTCAAATGAGTTAGTGCCAAGCCCCCTTGGATAGAACACCACTAGTTTTAAACCATACTTATAACAGACTCTCCTTTACACCTATCAAAATGCTAATAAAAAATCACTTTTGATTTACCTTTTGGGAGATCAAATGAATTCATTTAAAATTTATTGTTTGAAAGTATGTAGTCATTATTATAAGCTTCCAAAAAAGTATAATTTTAATTAAATTAAATTTGATTATTATATTTATTTTTTATTTCTTGTGAATGTAGGTTTTTCACTGAAAATCAAGCTTTCTATTGTACAGATGTTGAAAAATAGAAGATTATCAAAAATAATTTGAAAAATATGAGTGCACTAGATATTGAAGTCCTTGATTCAATGAAAAAAAGGAATTTTGATACATACAAAAAAAGTTACATGTTATACAATCCCCCTATGTCTAAAATGTAATTCATTTAACTTTGAAACTTAATGAAGGAAAAAATATTCAATAAAACACTATGAAACCAATTGGAAGCACTAGATATCATAGTTACAAATCTAAATTCAAAAAAAAAAAAATTTATCCTTCACGGAAAAAAAATTATGTGTTATACGGTGAGCGTCACTCCTTAAAAATGGTGTTTACTGAAAAAATAGTTTTTGAATGAGATGGAAAATGAAGTGCAATATGATTCAAAAAAATTTGAAAAAAAATATATTTAGAATCTATAGACGAAATGTCACAAATCAGTAGTTTGCATTATCTTCAAATTCCTCATGGTTTAGCCACTATAGGTGTCTAAAAGTGAAGATTTAATTAGAAAAAATTAGTTCAGTGTCCAGTTTGGCCAAAAATTGAAAACTAGTATTGTGGGATCACCTACCTACAAAGGATCAAGTTGCAAATATCTTTACAACGACATTTTCTAAGGACACATTTGAACATCTCTTGAAAAAAATGAGGGGTTGTTGCCCCTCCTTCTAACTAGATGGATAGATGGTGCATCTGTCTAGGGGGGAATTTAAAGGCATATTTATCCTGAAATTGATGGGGGCTACCTCTTTGGGGGAGTAGGTAGAAAGAGACTAAGAAGGATGATAAGGTTTGTGCAGAAAGGGGGAGCTTATATATTGTAGGGATAGAGGAAGACCACCAACCCTTTTCCCTTGATGTAAAGTGGGGAGAAATTAAATATTAGGTTAGTGTTTCCATTAATGTCAAAAGGGGAGATTGTTGCATGTGTTATCATTGATGTCAAAATAGTGGTATTGTGGAAGGTTGCAAGTGATGCAAATAGAGTAGTGATCAAATATGTCAAAAGGGTAAGATTTTAAAGGATCTATGCAAAGGATCAAACAATAGAGTGATCATCAGAAGAGTTGTGAGTAGGACATGGTGGTGAATGTCATGAGTATGATATACATAATTGTACCATGTATTATTTCCTTCTCATTAATAGGTGAAACTTGATAGGTTGAAGTCTATGCTGATATGAAGAGGTTATTGTTTCTAAATTTTGATGAAGAGATTTTCAATTATTGTCTATGATAGTGTGAATGTTGTATTCTTTGAACCTTAATGTAAAGCATTGATGAAAGAAAGTATGCCAAGTTTCAAACAATCAAAGGCAAATGAAGTTGTATTGAATAGGCTTAGGATATTCTACTCCACATTCCTCCATAGTTTAAGATATGAGCAAGTGTAGTTTGGAAGTTAGAAAAAGAAAGGTGTCAAGTATGTATGTTCCTTATTTTAGAGCATAGAGGTTATCATAGAAGATTCTAAAGCTAGCCAAATGAAAATGGTAGTATAGTGTGGTTTCAGTTAGTAAGAGTTAGAGGAATGTTATGTATTTCTCCATATTTAAATATGTTATCAAGTGCAGCTCAAAGGATAGTCAAATACATATGAAAGGTATACATGATTCAAGTTTCAAATCGTAAGATATATCTTAGAGGTTCATAGGATTTTGTAGAGTAAGGGAAGATCATGTTGTTATTTAGGAGTGTTGGTGAGAGAATGTAAAAGCCACCACATTTTACCACATTAAAATATTTGGTTTTGTTGTTTGGAGGATAAGTTCATATTTTATGTATGTTTCTTCATGTCATGTTTTACTTGTGTAGAGGAGTACTGCAAGTATGGTTTTCAATGTTTTTAGTGTTTGTTGAGATATTGGGTTCAATGTCTATTTGTTTATGCCAACATGAAGTAGCATGAATTTATGAAAGGGGTATACAAGAATGTTTTTGCATTTCATATAATGTTGTAAAGTGATCAACATAGTGTTATTTGGTCTCTTTGGTACTTCTTTAGGTCTAGAGCTAATGCATGGAAGGTTAAGTGTTTTTTGGATTGATCTAGTATGTTGAGATGATTGCACTAGGTGTTTGGAAGTGTGTGCCAGTTTGGAGATGTGTGCTAAGGTTAAATAGGTCCTAATTATCTCTTATTTTGAACTTTATTTTGATTTATACTTTTTGCATATGTCTTGGTAGCTAAATTTTTATGGCCATTGTATGTTTCATAGTTAACAAATGTATTGTTGCAAGTATGTGTAGTTGTTGTTATCATTGATGTCAACAAGATTTTTTTTCTCATTGGTGTCAACTATATGAGTAGGATATTTTTGCAAGAGTGTGAGCAGTTGGTATTGAGTTGATGTTGTCTCTAATGATGCTTTGATTAGTCGCAATATGTTGTCACTAGTAAGCTACTAGTGTCAACCTCTAGTGTTTCTTTGATAATCTTTTGTCTATGGATATATGGTTGAGTTTCTATGTTGTAGTTGGCTTGGTAGTAATGAGGAAGTTATGAAGATGTTGAGGATGTGTCTCTGGTGCTTGGTTTCTAAGTGCTTTTTAGAAAATTTGAATAAAATGAGGAAATAATGTGTTGCAATGGTGCTCTATGTTTTAGAGTAGTGTTCTGGTTTTGCTCCACAATTCTTCTATGTTGAACATCTTCTTGTGTAGTTTGGATATGTTTATTAGATGTGTTCAAAGGTGTTGCATCCATAATTTGGTGTGTTGGATCATTATGTAGAAGTTGTGTTCAATAGTGTGTGAACTATGCATTGCATAGGTGTCTGGGAGAAATGTTTTTTCTTTGAATTTCTTCAAAGGGTGGTTTTAGGTATTGTCAATTTGGAATGGTGCTGATAGTGTTTGTATCTTTCTTTAGTTTAATTTTTTAAAGGTTTGGTGGTTTGGAAGTTAGTTTCTTGAGTTACAATGTGTGGAAGGATTATCTAAGTGTACTAGGTGTGTGCATTCTTTAGGTGAAAGATGTTGTGAAGGAATTAATTGGATTTTAGGGTGTTTATGAAATATTCTAGATTATGTTCAAGTTATTTTTTTTGTCTATGAGCTTTTTTTTTATCAAAGGAAGTGTGTACTTAATTTTTTAATGGTGTTTACATGGGTTCATCTGACCTTGGGTGTTTAAACTAGTTGTGAAGTTTCTATGATGCTTATAGAAGCATGGTGTGGCATGCATGAGTGGATTTAGGTCTAAGTTAAGGTGTGTTGTGGTCCACCTTCATTACTTTCCATCACAAGAATGCCTTGGTACTGAACTAATTTGATTTTGCATGGTTGAGATGCATAGCTAACCTTGGAGAATGTTTCCAAGGTTGAAGATGGTAAAAATATGTGTTGAGTTTTTTAGGGATGATAAGATAGATGTTTGTGATGTGATTGATACAAATTGCAGAGTTGTAAGTTGTGAATTTGTGAAGTGTAGTGTGATTTTATGTGTTAGATTACTGGATAGAGTTAGCAAAAGGTGTCTACAATTTTTAGTAAGGCTATGAAGGTGTTGGTGTTGTTGTGGTGGAAATTTTTGTTGCATTGAGATGGATTTCTCATTGTAACACTCTTCTCTATCTTCTTTTCTAGTTTGGAAGTGAGCCTTTGGTAGTGAGTCTTTCTTTCTTCTAGGCGGTGAGCACTCCAGGAGTGAGCCCTTTGTAATCAGTGTTGATATTACTTTATATTGTGAGATAATACTCACCATGATTTTTCCCTTCTTAGTTTTTCCACGTAAATCTAGTATTTCATTGTCCATGGTGTTGCTTTGGTTCTATTTTTATTAACTACTTTCATGATAAATCATTCTAACAGATTAAGGGTTAATTGAATTAATGTGGATCTTCATGTCTATAAGGGTTTTGAGGTTTTTAGGTACAACTAATTCACCCCCTCACTTGTCTTGTTCATTCAACACATATCATTTAAATGAAAATAATGAATATGAGAGAGCAATTTCTGGATTAGATTGTGTAAGCTTTTTTTGGATCGACGTTTTGGATCACACTCCGTGATCCATCATCAGGATATGTGATCCGAAACTTCGATCCAAAAAAAGCTTACACAATCTAATCCAGAAATTGCTCTCTCATATTCTTATGGATTGTGGAAACCTAATAACGAAAATAATGAAACTAAAAGAATTATACAGGATTAACCTTAAATGTAATAAAATGTATAAATTCCCATATATCCTAAATATACATACAATAAACCATGTAGAAATACAACATACATCAAATATTACATAAATTTTTCACACCAAAACTACATTACATGAAAATGGTATGAAAACATATAGGAATTCCAATTCATCACCTCTTGACATATACTAATAATAATTAATATTTTAATTATTCAATATATACATATATATATAATCATTATTTGAGTCGGGTATTAAGAATTAAGCTATAATATTAAGAAGTGCTAGAAAATATCATGTTTTTAAATTATCATTAAATAAATATTATCAATAAAATTATTTATCTTCCAAATATTTCCACCTTCATTACCCATAAGAAAATCCATAGTTTTCCTCTCCCATTTTAAATAAAATTTAGTAGTGTAATAATTCTTTATTTTTCCTTTCATTTCTTTGAAGGAATTATATATGTTTGTCTCGGCCTAAAGATTATCATCAAAGTGTTCCTTCATATTCCTTTATTTTGTAATTTTATAAATTAATATAAAAAATTTAAAAACCCAATATTCATTATATGACAAAATAATTGATATAAATAATACCAATCCATTTGATGATAATTAAAATTAAATATTATAATTTTACAACATTTTATTTTAGCAAGATTTAAAAATGGGCTAATCTTCACAAATGTTCATCCGCTCTTGAAGGATACGAACTCCTATATACCTGCATAGATTACATTAAGAATGTGTCATTAATATTATCCGTTATTGCCTAAAAAAATATAAAATACAAATAAAAACATACCTTCCAAGCATCATAGTAGTGGCTTGTGGATTGGTCCCAGGGCTATCCTTGAAAATTGAATTGTCCACGACCCTTAGACTATCAACACCTTTCACGTGAAACATTTTATCAACCACATAATCAACTTCACACCCTCCATGGTAATGCCAAAATGTTGTTAGTGTATCTTTACAATACCTTTCCAAGGCATTATCTTCTATTTTATGTTGTGGCAATTCTAACCCTATGAATCGAAGTATTTTGGAGTTTCCACTACCACTAAATGCAAATTCTTGAATAGAAGTTGACATGGTAAGATTTGATAATACCTTCACAGCAAGAATACATTTTTGTACATCAAATGGATGGGAAAAGTAGTTATATCTTACAAAGGGGTTATCTTGGGGGTTTTTACTTCTTAATCGAAGCTCACCCCTTGATATGGGAAAATCCACCTTGCTAAACATACCTCCTATATATGTATGGTCTTTCGTATTTTGTTTTTGAAAAAAGCTAGAAGCCTCTATGTAAACTTGGGAATTGTCTATTATTCCCACTACTTGTGCTTGTTCAAATTCAAGTGGTTTAGGGGATTCTAAAATGATTGTTGTACGTGGTGGATCTTGAATCCTTTTCCCTACTAAGTTTAGATCTAATAATACAGTAATGTTCAATTCATTAAGATGGTCTAAGGGGCCAATTCCACTTAATAAGAGAAGTTGAGGGCTACCTATACTTCCTGCTGACAAAATCACTTCACTCCATTGTGATAATTGATTGGTAGATACTTGATAAGAGAGGTCATCGACACTACTTATCAACTCAACACCATTTGCCTTCAACATTCCTACACCATAGTTTCATAACCAATATTAGAATTCTAAATCACAAAAATATATATTTATTTAGTTTTTAAAAAGGGTAAAGATAAATAAGAAAATTATATTATCAAAATCAGAAAAAATAAAAACTTTAAAACTAGATTGGAAAGACTATATGGAAAGACAATTAGTATTCTAATTAATAAGTCTTTAACAAAATAAAATAAGTGTTATATACCTAGAAAGAGATAAAATTACCGTAGAAAATATTGATACTATGCATACCTATATTCAATAAAAATTATCATCACAAACAATTTACTTCTTACAAAAAGAATCAAATTGATTTATCTAATAATTTTGTCATGTTATAGAAAATCATTCTAATAAAATAGATGCCAACAAGATAAAGATAAAAAATAGTAAACGCAAAGTATAAATAATTTATTATTGTTAATTATGTCAAGAGGTATTCTATAATTGCAACATGCCATGAAGTATCATGTCATGATCATGTATATAGAAACCATAGCACAATAAACACATATTATATTAAAAAAAAACAAACAATAAAATTGAACTTTAAAATATAAGATATAAGTATATAATTACATCAAGAGGTATTCTATAATGATACATCAAAGAGTGTCATGTCATGATCATGCACATAGAAAACTACTAATTTAAATTTGATGATTATTTATAGTCAAATAATTAATATTTAATCATGAACACAATATTAATGATACTGTTTAATAATAAATATAATATTAGTGATGTTTTATTAAATAAGAAAAGAAAAAGTAAAAACTAATAATACTAAATAAATAAAATAAAAGACAAGTACATGAAAAAGAACAAATTAATGGTCAACCAAAACATATTTTTTATGAAAAGAAAATAGCATCTATGTGCTAATGAGTACATATTTTTAATACCTTGAATTCATTTTTTACGATCCTAAAAGATAAATTTATTCCTAAAATAAATTGATTTTAAATTAAAAACTTAGCATTCCACCGAATACTATTTTTTACACAAAAATAAATAATTTTTTAAAATATATATCTTAAACCATTAAACTGACTAATATTTAGGGAAAGGGGATCTCAAACCTATACGGAAACAAGAAAAACATAAAAGTGAAAGTACAAGTGTACCTGATGAAGAATCGAAGAGGATTCTGGTGGCTGTAGCATTCAGAAGAACCACAATGTTATCTGGATTTGCATATTGCAGAAGATCTGCAGCTGTGTGTCTTCTTCCATTGTTGTCAATGGTTGAAGCACTAATCTTGGTGCCTTCCAAGTGATCCAGAGTATACCCATTAGAAGGAAACACTCCAGCTTCCAAAAGTGCATCCTTGAAAGCAGAATTCCAACGAAAAAGCTTGTCTGGTTTGAAGGCAACCAACTTCTCAACCCATTCATACGACTCATTTACAATTTTCTCATCCCATTCCATCTCGTGATTGAATTCTGGGTTCGCCCTGCTGTAGAAACCAGCATTAATGGCTGTTCCACCGCCCAGAACTCTTCCCCTTACCAACTGCACTCCATCTTCTGAGACAAATCCCTCAATGACGTAAGGGAACTCACTGGGATCCCCAAAAACCTTGAAAACGCCTTTGATGTCTTCAGTGTAAGGATTTCCATATGGGGAATCTCCCCTTCCCAATAACAAAAAAGAATAGTGCTGTGACAGTGTTGCTGCCAGAGGACATTCTGCTGCGCCTCCTCCAACCACAATGTAATCATATGTTCTTGAACCTGCCTTTTCAGCATCTACTGTCATAAACGTAAACGGGTATTCTGCAAACGTCAAGAAAATAACGTCTCCGATTAATGTAATAAACCAAACATAAACCATTGAAATTTTTGTATGCTTCCCTCTCATAAAACACAGAGATTTGAAACGAAAAACTGAAATAATGTACTCATCCAATTTCTGCGCTGCCACCGCCGAATAGTAGAGCTGCTGATGATTTGTGAAAAATAGCACGCATGAAATGAGAAAGAAGAGAATCTCCATACTCACTAGTCGATCTGATCGCTCGTATTGACTTGAAATTGAAATCAATCCAATTCCGCTTAAATAGCTTCACTTCTGCTAATTGTAATTTCAAGACGATCAACAACTCTGGATATTTTAATTGGGTACTAACCCAACAATTTCAACCTAACACACGCCGAATTCTGAGCACGTTGTCTTTTAAAGTCATGGCAGTTCTGCATTTCTGCGCTGCCACCCCTGAACAGAAGAGCTGGATGATTCGTGAAAAATAGCAGGTATTAAATGACAAAGAAGAGAATCCCCATACTCACTAGTCGATCTGATCGTTCGTATAGACTTGACATTGAATTCAATCTAATTCCTGTTAAATAGCTTCACTTTGCTAAATTGCTAATCGTAATTTCAAGATGATCAACAACTCTGGATACTTTAATTGGCTACCAACCAAATAATGTCAACGTAACATGCGCTGAACTCTGAGCATGTTGTCTTTAAAATTGATGGCAGTTCTGCCATTGCTCAACTTTATAGTAATGTCAATCACTAGTGAGAAAATAGTGGTTACACTTTATAATTTTAAAAAGAAAGACATATTTATTATTTTAGAACATATGATACGTGTAATCAGCAAAACCAAAACTACAAAGGGAAGTCAATTAAGTGCCTTCTTAAGAATGAATTCATTTAATTAAGGTGGCTTTTTTGGAAACATAAAATTAGCAATGGCATCTTGTTGTGCAATGGGTATGCCGAAGAGGTGTGGAAGGTTATTTAGGACAAAAGTTATTCTATTTTTAAATACATTAGTGCATTATATGAGGTTAATTGGTAGGTCATTTAGCAAATGATGTAATAAAGGTCTTAATAGAGAAGTGATAGCTTGAAATCAACTATGTATACTATTTGAGGTAGACAAAGGTAAAATTGTCATTGAATGGTTGGTATGAGTCTGCCGACTTCTAAGACTCTTTCGTCCATTGATATATTTTCCCTGATTTTTATCTGCAAAAGTCTGCTGCATACAATTTATTGTCGTCATTTATTGCAAAGTGTGTGGTTAAAGTACTTGTTTTACTGTACCTTTTTACAGGTATGTAAAAATTCTTTTTTTACTAGCCCCAAATTAAAGTAAATTGATATATATATTTTATTCAACTAAATTCCTTAAATCAAATAATGTAATTTGGATTCTAATTAATCAATTTAAAATGAAAACTATAAAATTATGCGTTACATGTAGATTTGATTTTTTTAATTTATATTTAAACTTTCAAAATTCTTTGTAAATTTACCTAAATCAAATTACATCGTTTGTATTTTAATTAATCAATTTATAACCTTTAGTAATGATAATTATGTTTAGCTTATATTTGTTGAAACCTTTTTTAAACTATTTATTTATAGCAATTTTGTTTTCCCTAATTGAAATTATAATATATTTATTTATTCTTAATTAAAATTTTATTTGCCAAAAAAAATATTTTCAAATAATACATTTGCCATTATTTAAATTTTTATTTTAAAAAAATTAGTCAAAAATAACTATCTACTCCCTACCACCTTTATACTTGTATCTCCAAATATTAATGCTCTTTCTGCCATCGTCGCATGCCTTTTCCATGGAGATATTTTCATTTACTCTCCTATAAAATATCATTTTACTTCTATTTTTTTGTTCTTGTTTCCAATTTGCATTTAGTTTTCCAAACACCTCTTTCTAGTTTGCATTGTTCACAAAATACCTATTGGAAGCTTTGGTTTGGAGGCGCTTCAACAACTTCTTATCCTCACTTTTTAGACTTTGAAAGAAGGTATTTTACTTACCTCTAACTGTTTATATTATTATTGAACATAGTATAGAATCATAGTTGGTGGTTGAAATTATTATGCTTTAAATTTCTTCTTTGTTGTTAAGTTTTTATTCTCCTTATTGTTGTTTAATTCTTTCCTTTGGTTTTTGCATTTATCTATAACTGCTACAATATCTCCATTTACTGTATTTTTACTTTTACCCAAATCAATAATTATATATGCACTTCAATAGAAGAAATAAACTAAGAGAACTTATATATTTTTACTCTTACCTAGATAAAAAATAAATCATTCCTTAATTTTACCATATAAGAAACCCATATTTAATTTATTTTTTATGTAAAATGTATCCACAAATAACTAGAACAAAAATAGAAAATCATTAGGCAATAATGGTAATGAACAAGAAGTTAATGTTGGCCACCATGGCTTTTCTGGCTAAGAGAGTTTGGAGTGGAAATAATTCACTAGAAATGTTGTAGTTCAGTAAAAAAATGCCACTTCATATATGGTTGGTATCACTTCTACCTTGCTAAATTTTAGCACCAGTAGTATGCTTTTTACCACTTGTATCACAAATATCAAATATCATAAATGAAATTTTGATATTTCAAACATTCACTTTGAAAGCTCCAGGGTTTGCAAATTTAAAAGCAAATATGAAGAAAACCATATAACTTAGGGTTTGTGAAGAAATTATCCTTGTTTATGCTTTACCCAATTTCTTTGACTTCAACACAACACTCTTTATTTTCATGGTGGTCTATGTTCTTTTCTCGTACAAAAATTTCTCTCTATCTCAAAAAACACTCTTTGATAATTCCATGTAAGTGTATTTTTTATTATTAAAATATAATATAATTTTATATAATAAACTTATAAATCAAATTATATATATAAATCAAATAATAATGTAATTACTCTATTGTGAGTGATCGCCAGCTAGTCTACTTAAATTTGTTGTACAAGTAAATATCTTATGAATGGAATTTAGCGTAGGTAGTATAGCATCAGGTTGTAAAGGTGAAATTGTAAATAGGTTTGGCTAAGAAAAAAAAGTGCTTAAAAGTGTAAGCAACATTCAAGGAAAGTGAAGAATACAAAATTGGGAACAATGAGCAATGATGATGGGGAACAATGGGCATGTGATGGAGGTTAGAGAAGAGGATATTATAGAATTCAAATATCAGATTTGATTTGTTTTGCATACAATCAAAGACAATTTGACAACCAAAAAAAAAATACCATGACATTCCATTAGGATGCATTGGACTATGCCTTTTGTTGTCATAGAAAGTCATCAAATTAATGGAGGAATCCTATCAACCGCAAGCCTACCTTGTAATCAATTTGGTGACTATCAGATAGATTATATATGTAGTGGGTATAAACCAAAAATCCATCAAATTCAAAATGAAGAATTAATCTATCACAAAAGTTTTGCTAAGAAACGGTAAGCAACAATAAATTTGAACAATGATTTTATTTAGAAAGGTGCATAGAAGGGTACCAACTTCACATTGTTAACAAACTAAATCATTATTTTTGTATTTAATTTTTTAGTACCTCTTTGACTGAATTTGTGGGATGCGATGAAAGAAAGGGGATAAAT
This sequence comes from Sequoia sempervirens, assembly GCA_007258455.2. NCBI lineage: Eukaryota > Viridiplantae > Streptophyta > Pinopsida > Cupressales > Cupressaceae > Sequoia > Sequoia sempervirens. The sequence continues at coordinate 671,161,026 of VDFB02281492.1, forward strand.
TATGAGCTGAACCTGTCCACTGGGGAAGGCAACTCAAATGAGTTTCTACATTGGGGTATATCCCTAAAGAAAAGCACTCTTGGAGTGCTAGTCGGGAATACCCTTCCCCTCCAATAACGTGGCTCTTAACTCACAAACCAACTTCCCATTAGAACGTAATCAAAAGGATAAAAGAAAAGTATACCTTTAACTCACGGATCAGCTTCCCATTAGAACCATCCCAAACTTTGATCATGCAATCCTATGAACTACGCCACTCAAAATCATGCTATTATCAAGGAAAAACAATAGCATCCACCAGCATGGCTTAAATTTATATTCAAAAGAAAATTCTGCTATAGTCTCATGGGTGGGCTTTGGGTGGAGTTTAGCTAGACCTATACCTTCTTGCCTACCTTTAGATATTAGATATTCACCGGCCCCCTACTGGGGCTAATATTCTTCTCACCCACCTTACCTTTCTCAGCCTGGTGTACGATACCAATGAAAGAAGGAAAATATTATTACGAGTAGGCAGAAGGGGCAATCAATGGACTGACAAGCACTACAGAACTCACTCCTATTGTGAGAGCCATAAGAATCCAACCACTTGATATTCATACCACACACAGAATAGAATTATAATTGAAAAATGATTCATAATCATGTGTGTTATGATACTTGTATTTGCTTTGCTTTCCCCATAGAATTATTCATTATGTTTTGAGTAACCCAAAAAAACTAGACACTTGGAGAAAGAAGACCATATTATCAACAACTATCATTTTACATTTACAATTGTCAAAAATGTAAATGTAACTACTATTGGTTAATGAATGTCGCGTTCATTAATACACCATCCAGACAAAGCAGGTAGATGAAATTTATGACTGAAGAATTTAAAGGTTAAAAAACTTAATGGTGTTAATGGTTCCGCAAAACCCTAATGGTTTTGATAGATTTGAATTCCTCATTTAAATTAATTAATTCTTTTTTTTTCTTCACACATCTTTTAATGTCTTTTGATTATATATATATATATATATATATATATATATATATATATATATATATATATATATATATATATATATAAAATCTTTTAGAAACTAAATTAGGTTGATGACATACATATATTTATATAGTTATATTTATATTTATATTTTAAAAAAAATTAACATTTTTTAAGGGTTTACTTTTAGATAAATAAAGAAAAGTTAATATATAGTAATGTTATTATTATTTATAAACACAACTTTTTATTAAAGTGTTATAATTTTGTTTTTTTAAAATTTACAATAATGTTTAAATTTTATTGTAAGATTTATGACTTATAATTTTTTACTTATACTTTTTATTTACTCATTTCTCTCTTAGGAAATGGCTGAAAATCCAAATAATAATGTCATCATTCAAATCTCTAGTGAGGACACAAGCAAAAGCATGGATACCCCCTTCATTCCAATGGATTCTACAAACATGCTAGTAGAGTCATGCTCGTCTGTCAATAAATCAGAATGCCTTAGAATTGATGTTCAAAATCTTGCTTCAACCATTTTAGATAGTTGTCATGCAATTGTAAGCAAGTTCAAACTTGTGTACCACACAACACCTCCTATTGAAGCAATGGATATCAAAAAACTTCAACAAAAATTGTCAACATATCAAAAGAGTTGCATTAAACTTGAGGGCCTTTGCACTTTCCTTAGGGAGGTTTAGTATGATCACCACTACCAAGATGATGCAACTTCCTCTATCATTCACACGTATGAAATGTAATTGCAAAAAATGTGATCAACAAGTTTATCACTCTACTATGTGACCAATATGTTACTATTTACCTACTATGTAGCCTCACATAGACAAAGATGTTACAATTTTGTTACTTTGTAATATCACATACTCAAGGATGTTACTATTTTGTACTTATGTAACCTATAGCCTCACATAGAAAAAGATGTTATAGTTTTGTTACTTTGTAACATCACATACTCAAGGATGTTACTATTTTGTACTTATGTAACCTATATATACATAACTTTGTATATTTTGACTAAAATAAATAAAGAAACCTTTTTAGATTACTATTTTGTTACTTTATCTAAGTAGATTTAAACTAGAATATAAATTTCACTCTAATTAACTTGAACATTTAAAATTATTTAAAATACATTTACATTGTGATATCAAATTCATCATGTTTAATTTGAAACATTACAAATTACATTATTAAATTTAATTACATTAATATGGAGGGCATTTGTTCAATAACTCAAAAGAAATATTTTTCGTTATATATCATATGGTCTAATATATATATATTCAAATAATATTTTTACTATTCAAATATCATTACAAAAACTTAAAAACAAACTAATCTTTCAAGATAATAAAATGGGCACTATATATATATATATACACACACACACATTCAACATCCTACAAAAACACATTCTTATATTAAGGACAAATGGAATTTTAAATTTATTTTTATATAAACATGTTATTTAGATATTTCTTTACACACATACCACTACATTAAATTAGAAAGAGAACATCTTTATTCTTTTATATTTTATGCTTAATATATTTGTGTTCCATCAATTCTTCATTTTTGTGCATATTTATATGTTGTAGAGATAATTTTCCATATTTTAACTTTTGCATATGTATATTTTTTTAAAAAAATCTTTATATTTATGTCTTATATAGTTAAAAAACACTTTATAAAATCTCCTAAAAAAAACAAACCCTCTTTCACTCAAAATAATTTCTTCTAGACACAATTTTCCTTTTACAATTTAGAATCCAATTTCATTTACTCAAACTTAACTTGAGGAGGCCAAGCCTATATTTTTTACAAAACCTAATTGGCATATTTGAACTTGCTCATAGGAAAATTTCTTACAGTACACTCTAAGAACATTAGGGAAACATTAACTGCAAATGTTATTGTTGAAATTCTTCTAGGAATATCTATTGTAGACCCTATTTTATAGGTTACATCTATAGACTCCATTGAACAAGCTTTTTCTACACTTTTCAAATATGAAGTTAAGCTTTTTGATGGTTTGCACACACATCATGCTTTGCTTCCTGATGAATTCAATGATCTTGTCTTAGAGGAGGCTTTAGTGAAAGGTTTTATTGTTCTACTAAAACAATACACTTCCAAGATGTTCCATACATTCATGTATGTCCACACTTTCCCAAGAACTATTTTACTCCTCTCGTTTATTCAATTTGCATGATCTTTCTAAATCATTCCTTGTATTATTTTGCAAGTCTATTATAGTTGAAAATTTGGAATTAATTTCAAATATTGCACCAATTGTTGGAACTCCAACTCCTCTACTCCAATCTAAAAGTTCCCTACCATCAAGTAGCTCTCAATCCCCATTGGGGTTGTCTCAATCTAAACAAGATTCATTGCAAGAAGATGGACACCCTCAAAGTTAACACAATATATCCCCCTTCACACCCATTCCCATTAAAGTGATAACCCCATACCATAAGTATTTGTCCATTGAGGGTCAAGCCTTGAAAAAGTATCCAATGCACAAAATCAAAAACAATGGTCGTGATGGCAAAGTTTTTGGATTTGATTTTGTAGACAAAGTAGGCTCTGAAATTCATAGTCCATGCTTCAACAAACT